>CM038227.1:64334752-64469229 GCA_021442155.1 Cymbidium sinense | reverse complement strand
AAAAGTTATTTGATTTTGGTGCTCTTGAATGCAGTACCATTATCAGATATAATTCAGTGGGGTACCCAAAATCTATATTTGATATGGTTCCTGAAAATCTGGAGCACATGTTGAGCTTTGACCTCCCTGAGTAAAATCACCTCTGCTTACTTGGAAAAGTAGTTGGTAGCAGCTAGGATAAACCAATGACCCTTGGAAGAAGGAGGATCGATCGGACCCACTATGTTAGTACCCCAACACTCGAATGGCCATGAGGCCAATGTTGGATGTAGAATGTTGGTGGTTGGGTAAGAACACTCATACATAACATTGGTGATAAAGCTTCACTATATCCATGCAATTTATGATCATCGTGACCAATAGTATCAAGTCTCTTGATTTTAGCTTTCATCTTGGGACCAGATTGGTGAGCTCTGCATAATCTTGAGTGTACCTCGATCACGATCTTATGGGCTTTGTGATTGTCTGAAAAACATAACCACATATGATTGAAGGACCGCATGTATAATATGCCATCCACGCGTGAGGGCTCTCATTTGCTTCACTTGATGTGCATGGGACTTCTCTTGAGATAGTTTTCCTTTGTTTAGGTAATCAATGCAGGGTTGCCTTTAATCCAGTTCTTTATCTTTTTTGGAAATGACAACCTCCCCTTCAAGAGAGTATATGTCGATGAGTTCAACATCAATGAGGCGGACTTGCTTATTGGACCTCTGATATAGACTCATCATCCAACATGCCAACTCCTTGCTTGGCAAGCTAAGGCATATGCTATGGCATTTTCTCGAGGATCTTGTAGATTGTCACTTAGGATTTGGGCCAACAACTCCATGGTGTATTTGTGGTAGTGATGGAGCTTGGGCTTTAAGACTTTATATGACCCAACAATTTGGTTGATAACTAGCTGAGAATCCCTGAAGATGTTGATGTTACGGATGCTAGATGACCAACTCCACAATCAGAGCCTCATATTCAGCTTCATTGTTGGTGCAAGGATCATATAGATGATATGAGAATCTCATCATATTGCGGTCCAGAGTTAGGAGAACTATTCTTACCCCTGCCTTTCATGGAAGAGTAGATTGTGGTTCTTCTCTTTGAGAGGAAGCACCATCAAAATACATCTCTAGCGAGAATGTGGTATCCCCTATCTTCATGATTTGTTCATCGAGGAGATCATCACTAAGTGGAGAGTTAGTAGGAAGTGGGTGTGTTTCTAAGAAATTTTGAGTGCTTGTCCTTTCACCGCACGATGATAAAATCATAGACCAATGTGTTAACAATTTGGATAGCGTCGACCATGTCAAGAGATATTGCAGTGGATTGATTCTAGAAATCAAGTTTACTTTATGAGAAAGCATATAATGTCATAGCTTTTGAGATGCAAAAAATAAAGCTAGGCAATGCTTCTCAATGGGTGGATAGTTTGCTTCAGTAGGGATTAAATGACGGTTGAGATAGTAGAGTGTATTCTCTTTCCCTTCATCATTGGCTTGGGCCAACAAAGTACCAAGGGAGTTGTCTAATGCGGTGTAAAGCAATGGCTTGTGGATAGGCGACATTATTAGAAACTGCTTGATGCTCTCAAAGGCATGTTGGCACTCGTCGTCCCACTTAAACTTGGCTTCCTTTTTGACTAGTGCTGAGAATGGTTAGAATCTGCTTGATATGTTGGATATAAAGCATCTTAGATGTGCCAACCATCCTTAGAATGGTCTGAGTTGAGTTAGACTTTTAGGGGTGACATTTCTAATTTTCTTTAATTTTCTGAATTGATTTCAATTAGTGTAATGAACAGAAACTTCCCACAGCTACTCCAAATGCACACTTTAGATGGTTCATTTTGAGTTTATAATTTCTTAATTAAAACTATTTTAAGTCAAATAGATGGTCTTCCTTTCTACTTTTGACCAAGATTATCAATGTAGTATTCTACTTGGTGATGAATGAGTTCATTGAAAATCAAGTCATAGCCCAGGTATGGCATTGACATTTTAAGGCGAAAGGCATGACCTTGTAACAATAATATCGGGGTTCTAAAGTGTTTCTTTCATCTCATGTGCCATCTTTATTTGGATATATCTAGATGACCATCCATGAAAAGAAGACTATGAAAATGAGGCAAGACCACCATGATTCTAGTATTAGTGGTGGAAATTCATCTTTTGGATATGTAAGATCCCTAAAATTGATGCATATGCAAATTTTGCCATTCTTTTTCTTAAGGGATGACAGCTAACCCGGTGGGGTATTTTCCTTTCGGATGAAGCCAACATCGATCAATTTCTTGACTTCAGAAATTACCTGTTGTTCAATGTCTAATCTTATGCGTCTAGGAGCTTGCTTGATAGGATTAGCATCAGGTTGTATCACTAGCTTATAACTGCAAAGTAGTTCTTAAACTCATTGAGTAGCATAACTAAGTCATTAGTTTTAGTTTCATTCAATAAGAAACTCATGTATGTGTGGGTTGTCTTTAGTTCTAAGTTGATTTCTTTGAGTTCCGATAATTAATTTGATTTCTTCTTTGAATTTTGGAGGTGCATTTTTGACTTGGAAATCATCTAAATCATCTGAAGTTTCTAAGAATACCTCCTCATATGAGTTAATATGATTTCAAAAGAACCTATTAGATCCCAAATGATTAATGATGACCAATCAGTAATCATCATCATCAACTGGGCCTACTGTACCAAAGCTTAGTCCCATACTTGATTGAGAATTCTTGCATTTGTTGTTCCATAACCTCTCAAAATAATCTGACCTATGCATAAGCCATGCATGTGGGATTAAACCTTTCTTTGCTAAGTTAAGAACACATGGAAAGTACCAATCAAAAGGTAATTCTAATAATTTTTTATATGAATCATCCTCAAGTTCTATATGAACTTCTTGACTTGAGGATGATGCTCCAAGATAGAACCTCTGGATCTTCATGGTTGCACATGTTTTGGGGGGCCTCCTTAACTACCAAACTCTCAACTTTTTGTGAGAAAAGTGGGGTTAGAGCTAAGGTTCCTAACTGATTCCTAACGATTTTATATAACAAGGACTTGGATACACTTATGCTTTTCTTTGGAATCTAGTCTTAATAATCATTTGGCTCGAATGTCACCTACAATGGGATATGCTGTCTAGAGCAGCTGGCCGGTGTGCTAGTCATATAAGATTCATCATCTAAACTTAGATTCTAAGTCTAAGTGGATATCAGGTGTACTTCTAGAAGCTGGGATGAATCTCTAGTGGGTGGTAAGTATGGAGGCCATTACCTCAAGGACTCTCTCTCACTTGCATCTTCTGCCCAGTGGAGGTTGAGTCATCCTCCACTTTTGAATGGAGTATTGAGCGTGGGTGGAATCTAATATGCTCCACTTCCTCCCAAGGTACATTCCCTTCTCTTTTCTTTTCATTTTCTTTTCTTTCTTTCTTTCCTCTTGTGGGATTTTGACTAAATTCATGAGAATGACATTTTGTTTCTAAGGAGGTTGTAGCATCCTCATATATCCGATGTTGACCTCTTGTTGGTTAAAAAATTTATAGGAGTTGCCTTTCAAATCTATGGTGAGAAAAGAAAACAAGACACTATAGAAATTCATCTTTTTAGGCACAGATCCGATGTGTATGGTGATATCATCGAAATAGTGTACTATCTTAAAAAAAGTTACTACCTTTAATGGACCTAATCACCTCAGAAGGACTCATAAGATGATGGGTCGCATATGTACAGATTCTTCTCTACTTTACATGAAAAGTAAAGCGGGGTTTATTTTAAACCAGGTTAGTTAAGTTCCTATAGGGGTAAGCCCCATATTACATCCTAAGGGGCGGGATCCTTAGGAATACTCTCGATTAAGGTAAATGATCATTATTTTTGAAAATTTCAATAGGAAGGACAATCAATCGATTAGTTCATTTTGAAAGATCAAATGGGATTGATCAAAGAGGGAGTTATTAGTGAAGCTAATGAAGATAAGTAAGAGATGCCGATCTAGAAACCTGAGCATCTCAAACTATCTTATGGTTGGGCTTTACATTTTTTAAATAATTTAATTTGTTTGAGTTGTATTTTTCATTAGAAATTTAGGACTTATGATTCCTTAACACAAGATTAAGAAAATGCCTAGGAGGTGAGGAATTATGCTTATGGCCCATGAAAGAGATAAACAACCTCAGAACTTAAATCTAGGGAGCTTTGGTGAGAGCCAAAGCACATCCTAAATCTAAGGTGAAAGTCAGGTATTTGGTTTACCTCCACAAGAGATGACAAACCACCCGACAGCTTGGACTTACAACTGCTTGGGGGTGGTCGCCAACTAACTCCTCTTATAATTTTAAATACATGTAGGCAAGTCTTTATGCTTATGCAAGATAGCTAGGCTATTATTTATTTAGAAAGAGACTAAGTCCTTAAACTCACTCCCTAAAGAGACTAGATCATGTAAAGGCATGCTTCAAATGACCTAAATCTAATGCAATTTAAATTTCATTTTATTTTCATTTTGGATAATTATTTTAACTTAGGCTAATAGGATTCATATGACTAATGCATGAGAAATTAAGTTATTGGCCAAAATCAGCGAGAAGGGAGGAGGTGTGTTTCCACCATAGCTCTCAAAGGTTATGCCAAGATTATCTGGCAAAGGTGGAAGCCCTCCAATCAAGAGTGAAATAAGATGTTGTTATGCATGATATTACAAAAGAAATGTTCATCCAACTAAGGGGTTGCTAATTCTTTTATCTTGATTTTAAATCTAAGCTTTATATGAGGTTATGAGTTCTTTATTTTTAATTTGAGTTGTTTAAGTTTGGTAAAAGATTTATTTTTCCCTAAAGAGCCTAATCCAAATCTAGGCCAAACATAAAGCAAGGAAGAAACTAGGAAAAGCATGCCACTTAATGCAAAAGTTAAACAAATCATCAATCAATTTATAAAGCTAATCGTAAAAAGAATAAAGGTCATTGTGGTCGGGCACCACCACATAAACATAAAAATATCAAATTGGGTAGCCGAGCTCTACCCTTATACAACCCGAATTACAAATGAATTAAAATATAATTAAGCAAGGAATTCATTGTTATGGGGTCTTCATCTCTTCTTTCTTCTTTTCTTCTTTCTTCTTCTTTTCTTCTTTCTTCTTCTTTTCTTCTTTCTTTCTTCTTTGGTTCTTTCTTTCTTCTTTAGTTCCTTCTTTTAGATGATTGGAAGGTGGATGCTCCAAGGCATCACATGGTGCATAAGATAGGATCTTATGACCAATGTTCATCTTAATACCCATAATAATCATTCCAAAATCCTAATGGCACAAATTTACATGAAAAGGAAAAGTGGAAATCTAACTAACACTTGCAAAACAAAGGTTAGCTAAAATAAACCACACAAATCAAACATGTATATTGGATTTATCACCCACACATGGGTGATTAAATCACTATTATTATGCTTAGAGTATAAAGCACTGCAAGAAACAAAAGCATTTATATTTTTATTTATGATAGTGCTTAAGCATCCCACAGAAAGAATAGTTAGACTAAGAAAGTCCTACCATTCATTCTATGAGCATACACCCTAACATCCAATCTAAACATATATCACAAAACAAAATAAATATCAAACCATACCATACGACCTAACCTAAAGCTAGAAGTGGTGACTTAGGCTAATGTGTGCTTTGAAGGTTTGTGTGGTATGCTATGGCTTTAAGTTAGAGTTTTCTAAGTGTGAAAACATGTTCAACTTAGAGGAGGGTTTTATTTAAGTTGTTTAATTATTTTGGGTTGATTTTATTTCATGTTTTGATTTAGTTTAAGTGAATCCTACAATTAATTACTAAGTTATAAAGAGAGGGAAAGAGAAGAGAACTTCTCTTTCCTTCCCTAACCTAAGTAATTTCTAAAGTAGATTACATTTTGGCTTTGTTTAGGTGAATGTTTTGATTAAATCTTTTAATTAATTTTAAGTTTAGATAAACTCTAAACAAACCTATTCAAAAAAGGCATTTTAAGATTAAATAAAATGAATTCAAAATTCATATAACACATTACTTCATTTCTTTCCAACATATAACATGCATATGGATGGACCCTAAGCATATTTATACATGTAAATGAGAGTATTTAACACACTTTATGATGCATGCTAAGTAATCCATTTAAGGATATTTATAAGTTGAATATGCATGATTTTTCTTAAGTAGAAAAGGTTTTCTTATCCAAATTTTCACATACACGCATGAAAGTAAAAAAGACATAAGTGAGTATAGCGTCATTATTAACCAGAGGTGTAAGGTACAAGACCTACTTAGGGATACTTAAATCCTTACAACCTCAGGTTGTCCAGACTAATATAAAACTTTTCTTAAATACAAACATGTGTATAAAAGAAAAGAAATGGAAAAGAAGAATGCAAAAGTTGTGTTAATGGATTCATTTTTTTATTTTATTTTATATGTATGCAAGTATAGGTAACCCTTCTTAGGTGATAGCATGGGATGAATAGGTATGGAATTAAGTAAGTTAGGTTCTTTTCAAATGAACCCTACATCTTACCAACTCCTATTCAAAACTATGCCAACATAAAAGAGAAAGGAAATCTATGCTAAGAATGCCTTTATAATCTATCACATGCAAACCCATAATTAAAAATATAAGTAGCATACTTTCAAATTTGGTATTTGATTTATATGTTTTGAAAATAATTTGGATTTAGTAGTGATATTAGCCATTCATAATTCTACTTTTTAACACATGCAATTTGACATAAAGTAAACAATTTCATTTTGAATTTGAAAAAATGAATGCATGAAACCACATGACATACAAATTTAACATGTTGGGGAAATATTCAAGCAATTAAAGCATGTAAACAAGTTCACTTCACTTAAATCTTAAAGACATTCTTATATAATAAGAAAGTTTAAAATAAATCAAAGTGAATTCAAAGAGATTTTTGTTTAGTTTGAAATTTGATTTAATTTTAGAAAGGTGAGATGAGTTTGTTGTTCCTAACCCATTCCCACATGTGTTTGATATTTTTGTTTAATTTTTAGATAATTAGATCCATTTTATGCATTAATTAGGTTAAGGTATGAATTAAGTAACTTAATTAACCCTTACCTACACCACCTTAGAATAATTTACCAAATAATTATGAGTGAATGACATAAAACTCACAAGAATTTAAATTTGTAATGCACCTAATAAGAAAAGGCCTAATGCAATTTGGCTCATAATTAAAGGTTAATTAAGCTAAGGGGTTTAGCTTAAGTAATTTCAAAACACCCTTTCACATATGAAATAGGTTTGATTTCCTTAATTGAACTTAAGTCATTAAACATCTAAGCATCTACCCAAAGTAAATTAATTAAGTTTTGGAACTTTTAAGAATTTTTAAAAATTAATTAAGAGGATAATTAGTGAATTAACCCCCTAATTAAGAGGAGATTAAGGAGAGAAAATGGCAGTTTAGGGAAGAGCTTAAGGGAAATGCCCCAAAATTACTTTATAAGCCTCTTACTTATTTGATCTGACCTTAATCAACCCTAATCATGGATTAAAACCTATAATCACACCTTAATCATCTTTAATTAGACTAAGGGAGTAATTAAGAAATCCATATGCAATTCCTCTAATCAAGCCTTTAATAATTCCCATGAAAATTAAAGGAGGCAGAAGTCATCCCCTAAAACATACCCAAGAAATTTGAGATTAATCAGAGGCTTAATTAAAAGGTAATTAACAAAATGAAGTTTTCAATAAAACCCAAAATTAGTGAAAATCAAAATTCAAAATCCATTGAAATTAATTTTAAAATATTCTAGGTTGAATTATCTTTCCATAAGATTTTATTTCATATTTTTCTAAATTTTCTAAAGGGAGCTATGAATTTTAGAAGACCCCTAAGTCAATAGAAATTTTAACTAACCATAACTAATCCTCTGGCTGACAGTGTGATGCATGGCAGTGGCGGTAAGCGCACTTTACATGCATCGGACCTTGAGGGATTACTTAAGTTGTCAAATCTCGAAAGGTGGCTGGCGATCATGCGGTTTGATCTCTTCTATCCGATCAAAGATCAGACGACCAAAGATCTCCCAGTGATTTTAAAATGGGTAAAGAATATCTAAACATGGGGAATTATCTCAGCTGTCCATCCAAAATGTGGATGGGCCGATCTCAGTTCTTCCCTTGATCAAGATCGTCCATGATCAAGGGAAGATCCAAGCTTCGATCAGATTGAAAATTTAACCCACACCATCTAAAGCTAAAGAGCAGCAAATCCAAAGGTCAAAAATCCATGGGATGAAAATTTCTTTCACAAAACTCCACACCACATTGAGTTTAATGGTCGAAAAATCTCATACCTCACCGAAGCTCGAGTCCCTTGGAGAAGCTTCGTCTAGTTGAAACGAAGCTATGTTGAGAGTATGAGCACTTGAGGTTGAGTATATTGAGTATATGGACCACCTCCTCCTTAGCTAGCGGCTTTGATCCAATTCTCTTCCCTTGTGGGAACTCAAAAGCTTGTGCACTTTTAGCTCCTTGATGAAGTATACAAGAGAAATTGGATGGAAATTGAGTGAAGAGGAAGTTCAAAAATGGATTGAGCTCCCCTATTTTTTCACTATGCAAAATCAAGAATATGAGATTTGATTTCACTGTAGGAGGCTTAAGGAGGCTGAGGAATGGCTCCTCTGGCTTCCCTAGGTTCAATAAAATTGAGGACTGATTGATTTGAGTTTGTTTAGGGGGAGTATATCTCCCCCTTGAAGGATCGGATGATCGTAAGCCATTGTGCCATTTTGATCCAAATAATCATATTTGGGAATTTGTTTTGGTTGTTTTGAGTGTGCACATGGTCGGTTTGAGCCAAGGAGTGGATTACCAACCTCCCATGTACTTGAATTTGAGTGAGAGAGGGAGTTTGAATATTGAGTTTTTACCCATGGGGCCAGGTTTGGTATAGGGACCAATTGGGCTGACCCAAACCCATTGGGTTGGGTGCACTACTATTCACTAGGTCCCTTGAGCTTTTAGGAAGGCCTCATGTAAATGTGAAGAGGGTATGACCAAATTACCCATAGATTAGTCCAAAATTTGTTCTATGGCCTAGGGGTAGAATGGTCATTTTTCTAATTTTTCACTTTCGATATGTTGGGTATATGGAGAAACAAGGTTTGGCCAAGTTTCATGAGATTTGGAATTCATTTGATAGGGTTTGGCTCATGTTGACCCATTTAGGTCAAAATGGGTCAACTTGGGTCAAGTTGACCAATTGATCAAATTGGGTCAAACCAAGGGTTGGGTCAAGTTCATATGACCATTTGAAATGTTTTGGTGGCTTTGGTTTGGTTCAATTTGGTATAGTTTTGAATTTGGCTCATATGACTTCATTTAGGTCAAATGGGTCAAGTTGACCTATTTGACCCATTTGACCTATTTGAGGTAGGTCAAGGGTAGGTTTAGGTTTGGTTAATCATATGGAGTGGATTGGTATCTTTGTTTCCAATCAATTTTGGTTATGTTCAAATTTGGCTCAACATGACCCCTTTAGGTCATGTTGGGTCTAAATCAATTGGGTTAGGTCTAGTTGGCCAATTGAGGCTTTGGTCAAGTTCCAAAGTGATTTGGAATGGACTTGACCCATTGGTTTCAATCAATTTGGCTTAGATCAAGTTTTGACACATTTTGGCCCTTTAGGTCAAAATGGGTCAACTTTGTTCAAGTGGCCAATTGGGCTAGGTTAGGCTCAAATGTTGGCTTGGTCAAGTTCAAACATAAGTCATGAGTGAACTTAGATCAATGGTTTCAATCAATTTGGCCTATGGTGGAATTTGGCTATGTTAGGTTTTATTTTGGGTTAAGTGTTGACTTGGTCAACCTTAGGTTTGACTTAGTTTGACCCAATTTGATTGATTGATCATCCCATGATGATTGTTGATCATGATGAGAGGGATATATGAGTTTGGTTCAATCCAATTTGGTTAGGATTAGAATTTGGCTCATAAGGTACTTTAGGTCACTTTGGGTCAAGTGAGCCTAAAATGGCTTGGTCAAAGCTTGATTTTGGTTGATCTTGTATATGGACTTATGATTGAAATATAAATCCATTTACATGGTTTGAAGTCAAATGGGTTTTGATCCATTTGAAAATTTCATATTCAAAGGAAGAATATGAAGGGGTTTTGGCTTGATTTTGAATTGGATTTTGATTGAATGATTGAAGTTTGTATTTATATATATATGGATGATTGTAGTTTTGATTTAATCATGAGATAAAATCAAGAGTTTGGCTTGATTTGAAATTGATTTGGCTAAGTTCAAGATTTTGACTTGAAAGCTTAGATTGGATTTTGAGTTGATTTGAGTTTGATTTTTTGGAATTGGTTTTGATTGTTTGAATTTATATTTTTATTTATATATGTGAATATAAATGAGAATATAAATTGATCATGAAAATTTCAAGGATTTGAAGTGGTTTAATCATGATTTAGTCCATTAAGAAAGATTTAAAAGACTTAAGAAATTTTGGAGTTTGGATTTTGAATTTTTTTTAAATTTGGTTTGAATCATTTATATTTATAATTCATTTATATATGAGAAATGAGATATAAATGAGTTTTGAGAAAATCCATGATTTGAAGATTTGATCATGATTTGGCTAAGTCCATTAATAGATTAAGGAACTTAAGAGAATTTTAAATTGGAATTTAATTTTGATTTGATTTGATTGATTATATTTATATTTCATTTATATATGTGAATATAAATGAGAATATAAATGAGTTTTGAGAAAATCCCATGAATTTGAATTATTTGATCATGATTTTGGCTAAGTCCTTAAGAAAGGACTTAAGAAAATTTTAATTGATTTAATTTTGGATTTGATTTGATGGTTGAATTTATATTTCATTTATATATATGAATATGAATATAAATGAGAAAAATAAGATGATTTGATCATGATGAAGAAATCTCAAGAAAATTTCATATGATTTGGAGTTTTGATTTGATTGATTTTGGTTATTTCATAAGGAATATAGAATATAAATTTGAGCTAGATTTGAGATTTTGAGTTTTATCATGGGTTCAATTTTGATGATTTTGATCATGGGTTTCAATGTGATTTCATCATGGGTTTGATTTAAGTTTGGAGAAAATCAAATAGAATTGACTTAGAGTTTGACTTGAAAGAAAGAAAGTGATGAAAGGTTTAAGCTAAGGATAGGCAAATTTCCTAACACCCCTAAGGCATGACCTATACCTATGGTTAGCTCTTCTAAGTCTCTAGGGCTAGGTTGAGTGTCCACCTAATCACTAGATGTGTCTTAAGTCTAAAGAACTCTTAAAATCTAAGAGAAGTCCTATTTCTAAGATGGAGGGGTTGAGAGCTCATTCTAAAAATGAGGTCAACAAAGGGCGCCCAATAGGTGTGGTGTGACTGATAAGGAACACACGTATTGGTGTTGACCAATGATCAACAACACCGAGAGATCACAAGCACTAACAAAAATAATATATCCTTGACCCAAGGAAAAGAAAGAATCCAGAGCTTAGTGTAGTGTGGATCTACTTATGTCTAAGACATAAGAGAGAGGGAAAAATCCACTAAGGGATAGAGTATGAACCTTCCACTAGGAAGCAAGTTCAAATCATCCACAATGGGATGAGAGGTTTGAGATGAGAGAAGATTTGATTTGACTAAGAGAGAAAAGATTTGATTTGTTTGAGTTTTGTTGGGAAGAGGGTTGAATTTATTTCAATTTTGTTGGGTTTGAATTTTAAGATAAACCTGTTGGTTTGATGGCACTAAGTAGAGCCAAGCTAAGACCTAACTTAGATTTACCAATCCAAAGGGGTAGTCTACTGAAAACATAGTAGAACTAGCCAACCAAAGGGATTCCTTTCAGTATGCAATAACTGTACTAGGAAGAAAGCATAGTAGACTTACATCCTCCAAAGTAGAGACTAGTTGTTGGGGTAATCTATTAACAGGATAACAGATTGAACCCAACCTAAGGCTGACTATTGAGTGAATACCATTGGGGGACTTAAATCAACTCAAAGATAGTAAAGATTAATTACATTTTTAAGATTTATTTGTTTTGATTATGATGGATCCAATTAGTTTGATGATGGCTTGAGTAGAGGCCATGGAAACTAGAGCTCAGATTTACCAATTCAAAGGGAGTCTACAACCACAAGGTAGGACTATCCAACCAAAGGGGAGCTGCCTTTTAGTATACAATGGTCAAGTCTTAAGAAGAAAGCATGGGACTCACATCTTCTGGAAATAAGGAAATCATTTGGGTGATCAGTTGGTTTAGGCAATAGATTGAACCCAACCTAGGGTTGACTATTGAGTGAATGTAGTTGGGGGACTTAAATCAGCTCAAGGATAGTCAAAGATTAGTTTCATTTTTTAATTTTATTTATTGGTTTGATTATTTTGATGGATTCCGTTGATTTACAATAGATCAAACTAAGAAGGAGCTTATAGAAGCCTAGACCTAACTCATATTTACTAAACCAAAGGGAGTAGCTTCCCAGCCAATGGGAGAACTATCCAACCAAAGAGTGACTTTCAGTTTGCAATGATCAATTGAAGGGATGAAAGCTCGGAGACTCACATCTTCTACTAAAAAAGACCACTAGGGTGATCGGCTTTGGGCAACAAATTGAACCCGACTAAGGTTGCCCGACGGTTTGCGAGAATCATGCTAGAAAGAATGTGTCATAGTCTTACATCTTTCAAAGCAGAATGACTGCTGAGGTAACCTGTTTGTGGAAAAATAGATTGAACTCGGCTTAAGGGTGACTATGGAGTGAGTACCTACCTGGAGATTTATCTCAACTTAGGTAGTTAGGCAATTCTTATAGGGAGTTTGCTCACTAAAGATAGAATGCTGTTTAGGAAGGGCCCTTTGGGGCTTGAATTCTAATCCACAAGCAAAAATTTTATTTTTTTTATTTATTTTAGTTTTGTTTTATTTATTTTATTGGACCCTCTTAGTTTAGGGATCAAATGAGAAGGAGATTATATCGGCTAGACTATCTCATTCTTGAACCAAGGGAGAATCTATGCATCCGTGAACAAATTCTCAACCAAGGGGTGGCTACTAGGGAAAGGGGAATGTCTAATCCAAAAGTAACCCAGGTAGTGTCTAAATGGGGTCACAAAGGACTTGATCCAAATAGAGTGCCCATAGGGGATGGGGCGCTAAGGGCTTAATCCAACACCCTAGAGAAGATGATATGGCTAGTCATATATCTAATAGGTATTCGGTGTCCAGCTCAAGGAGAATGCTCGAGGACTCATATCTTCCAAGAGTGGTGTATCCATCGGGTGAGTCACTGTCAGTATAGTGAACATCAACCAACCTCAGGTGCCTGTCAGTTTGCAACAATCAGCCTAGGAAGACAGCTCGGGGACTCACATCCTCCTATGGTAGAGGATTGCTATAGTCATCTTTCGGGTGTATTCCACCTAGGCGACTCTTGAGTGAATGCCAGGGGACTTATATCAACTCAAAACAGTCAAGAGGAAAGAAGCCTTTGGGGACTTATCTAAACCTCAAATATACTCAACCTAGTTGTGTGATGAGTTCAAGAAGAAAGTACGGGGACTCACATCTTCTTAAGAAAAGTCAACATGAGGTAGCTTACTGGTTGGGTAGTGAAGACTACCATACTAACAAGGCACTCATTGGTTTGCAATGGTCAAGTTAAGAAGAAAGCTCGGGGACTCACATCCTCCAACAAATGACCACTAGGGTGACATACTAGGAAGGTAGCATGTAGACCCGACCTAGAGCGGCTAATGAGTGAGTGCCACAAGGGGCTTGCTCCCACATCAAAATAGCTTGAAAAAAAAGATTTGTGTTTGTGTTTGTGCATATGTTAAATGGAATAGGATGCCTTTGGGGGACTCTAACACCTAACCTAAAACATGCTGGAAAATTTGATGAAATGGTGCCACGGATGGCAAGTAGGATTCCACTAAGAAAGGATGTCTTTGGGGACTCTTACACACTAACTTAGTTATGCTAATCAAATAGGATGCCTCTGGGTTCTCTCACACATATTCTAAAGCATCGAGATTGTGTTTGTGTTGTGAAAGAGGGATAGGATGCCACTGGGGACTCTTTCACCTACCCTAAACACATCATGGTGGATTCCCAAGATAAGCAAACAACACTTTCGAAAGAAGAGAAGACTTGATGAATGGAATCATATTTTTTGTTCTTTTCATTAATGATTATTTTTAAACATGAATTGTTTCATAGGTAATATTTCTTTAAATAGAGCTCATTAATTGGAAGCATCAGGTGTTCCCCATTACAATCAATAAGTGATAAGATCCTCCTGGTAGGCCTTCTATGACATAGGGCCTTCCCAAGTGGGTTCAAAATTGCCTCCCATCTTTTGATGGGCAACAATTGGTCTCCTTAGGACTAACACAAGTTCTACTCAGAAAGACCTAAGGTAAACCAGCTTGTTGTGAGCTTGAATCATTTTAACCATGTACAACTCGAGGTTTTGGCATGCCAGTAGGTAACTCTCCTCCAAACCTTTGAGCTCTTCTAACCACAACTTTGCATTCTACTCAGTAGTGATCTTGTTACCCAATGCTATCCTTAGTGATGGGGTTTGAACTTCTAAAGGAAGAATGGCTTCAGACCCATACACTAAGAAAAATGGGGTAGACTAAGTTAGAGCTCGGTATGTGGTGCGGTAGGCCAACAAGGCTTCAACCAACTGCTCGTTCCACTATCATTTATTATCATCAAGAGTTTTCTTCAAATTTGGATGAGAATTTTGTTGAATACTTCGGCTAAGCTATTTTCTATAAGGTAGTAGATGGTGGAGTATCTCCAATCTATACCATCTTTGGCTATTGATCTTGTGCTTTTGAATGCGGTACCATTATGGATATAATTCATCGAGGCACCCCAAATCATGATATGGTTCCTAAAAAAATGAAGCACATGCTGAGTTGTGACCTCTCTGAGTGGAATGGCTTCTGCCCACTTGGAAACATAGTCGATGGCAGCTAAGATGAATCGATGCCCCTTGGAAGAAGAAGGATCGATCATACCTACAATGTCAGTACCCTAACACTCAAATGGCCATGAAGCCAATGTAGGGTGTAGAATGTTGGGTGGTTGGTGGAGGACCACATGCATACACGATGGCATCTCTAGCTACATCCATGCGTGATCATCGAAGGCGAGTATCCAAGTCTTTGATCTTCATCTTTTATCTTGACCGATTGATGTGCTCCATATAATGAATACCTCAATTATAATGCCATGGGCTTTGTGTTTGTCTAAACAACGTAACCACATTTGGTCAAAGGACTGTCGGTATAATGTGCCATCAAAAAGAGCATAGGAGAGAGCTCTCTATTTCACTTGATGGGCTTGTGACTTTCTTGAGGTAGTTTACTGATGTTCAAGTAATCTATGAAGCGGTTGCCTCCAATCCTCCTTGTCCATTTTGGCAATGACAACCTCCCTTCAGAGAAAGTCTCGATGAGTTTAGAATCAATAAGGGATAAGACTTGTCTATTTTGGACCTTATTGAAATGGACTCATCTGAATGCAATTCTTTGCAAGTTTGGCCAAAGCATTTTCTACTGTTCTCTCGGGAACCTTATAGATGGTGACTTGAGAATTTGGGCCAACTTTATGGTGTACTCATAAAGCTTGGGTTTGAGAACTTGGTAGGACCCAGAATCGGTTGATGACCAACCAGAATCTCCAAAGATGTTGATGCTGACATTAATAGATGGCTAACTCGGGTAATCAAAGCCTCATACTCGACTTTTGTTGTTGCGGGGTTGGATAGATAGTATGAGAATCTCATCATCATCGGAGTTAGGGAACTATTCCTACCCCACCTTTCGGGAGAATAGATCGTGGTGCTTCACCTTTAAAAAGAAGCACCATCAAAATATCTCCCATTAGTGGTTACCGACCTCCCCTAAGTTCATGATTTGTTCATTGGAGAGATCATCACTAAGTGAAGAATCAATAGGAAGTGGGTGTGTTGCTAAGAAATCTACTCGAGCCTGTCCTTTTACCGCACGGAGGGGTACAAATGTGATATCAAACTGTGAGAGAATCATGGACCAACGAGCCAAAAGTCTGAAGGTGTTATGTCATGAGATACTATGTGGATTGGTTGAGAGATCAAGTTCACCTTATGAGAAAGCATGTAGTGTCATAGCTTGAGCAAAGATCAAAGCTTTGTGATGTTTCTCAATAGGTGGATAGTTTGCTTTAGGATGAACAATGGTGAGGTAGAGAGTGCTCTCCTTCCCTTCATCATTGGCTTCCAACAGAGCAGAGAGACATCCAATGTGATAAAGGATGAGTGGCCCGGGATAGGGTACTGAGTGGCTTCACCAAGTACTCTTTGATGTCTTAAGCATGCTAGCACTTGTCATCCCACTTAAACTTGGCATCCTTTTGACAAGTGTTGAGAATAACTTGCATCTCCACGATAGGTTTGAGATAAAGCATCTTAGATGCATCCTTGAAAGGATCGAGTTGAGTTAAACTCTTAGAGGTGGCATTTCTAAGATAGCTTTAATCTTTTAGGATCTATTTCTATTCCCGTGTCAACAACAAACCCAAGGAATTTCTGAAGCTACTCAATGCACACTTAGGGATTCATTTTAAGGTTATATTATCTTAACCATTCAAAACTACTCTCAAGTCAAAGAGGTGGTCTTCCTTTTTTATTTACTCTTGACTACTAGATCATCAATATAGCACCCGATGATGGATGAGTTCATTGAAGATGAGTCATGGCGGTATGGTAGCTTAGCATTTTAAGGCCAAAAGGCATGACCTATAGAAGATTCGATTGGGGTTCAAGTAGTGTTTCTTTCATCTTCAGAAGACATCTTGATTTGGTTATAGCCAGATGACTCATCCATGAAAGAGAACACAACATAAGATGAGGCAATGTCCACCATTAACTCTGGTATAGAAAGAGAAAACTCATCCTTAGGACATGCCTTATTTAAGTCCCTAAATTGATGCAAATGGGAATTTGTCATTCTTCTTCTTCTTGGGATGACACTAGCTAGGATATTTTTCTTCCACGATGAAACAGCATCGATCAATTTCTTGACTTTGAAATGACATATTGTTCAATGTTCTAATCGCATGTCTAGGAGCTTGCTTAATAGGTAGCGTTAGGATCTATTGCTAGCTTGTGGACTACTACGTCGAGATAATCAGCATTTCTTCATAACTCCATGCAAAGTAGTCTTTAAACTCATCAATAACCTAACTAAGTCATTGGTTTCTTCTTCATTCATGAACGATGTATGTCATGGATTTTCTTTTTGTCCAGGTTGATTTCTTTAAGTTATCAATTATTGAATGAATTTCTTCTTCAAATTCGGTGCCTCTTTGACTTGAGATCATCTAGATCATCGAGTTTCTAAACACACATTCTCATAAGAGTTGGTGTTGTGTGAGAAGAACCTATCAGACTCCAAATGATTGGTAACAACTAAGTAGTAATCTTCATCATCGACTAGACCCACTGTACCAAATCCTAATCCTGCTCTTGATTGTGCTTCCCTGTGTATTGTTCCATAATTTCTTGAAGTACTTTGACCGTGCTTGGACCATGTGTGAGAACTAAACCTTTGTATATTTTGAACACAAGGTGTAAAAGTCAAAGGTAATTCCATTAATTCTTTAAAAGTATCTCCTCAAGTTCTACATCAACTTGGACTTAAGGATGATGAACCCAAAAGAACCTCTTACTTCATGTCCTTTGGAAGACTTAGGGACTTCCTTAACTATAAAACCTTCAACTTTTAAGATGTAAGTGAGGTAAGAGCTAAGGTTCCCAATGGTACCTAATAGTTTCACATAAACCGATTGAATACTTTGCTTTGCTTGGAGGCTGGTCTTTGTCTCATCGGATCAAAGTCACCTCCAATGGAACCGAGAGGGTTGGTATACTAATCACATTAGACTCATTCTCTAAGCTAGATTCCAAGTCTATTTGAATAGTAAGGGTACTCCTATGAACTAGAACATGACCTCTATTGGCTGAAAGCCCACTAGGGGGTCTCCCACCTCTGGAACTGCATCTATTTCTACCTCTGCCTCTAACTGGTGGAGATTGAGCCATCCTACCCACATGTCCATATGATGGAATGAATTGTGGGTGGAATGTGATATGCAGATATATTTCTTCTTCAATTCCCCTTTCTTGTTCATTTGGACTTTTATTTTTCTTTTCAATTTTGTTTATCTTTTCTTTTGTTTCATTTTCTATTTCTTTTATTTTTGTATTTGAATTTTGTCCAAGTTCACAAGAAAGGGTGTTTTGAGGAAGATAGTAGGTCATCCTCATAAATCTCAACCTCTCTAAGCGAAAATGGCTTTTCATCTTTTAACATATTCAATTCCATCTTTTTTGAACTTGATGCACTGATGGAGGGAGGATGGAATGATCTTGTTCTAATGTATCCAAGGCCTACCAAGCAAAGCAGTGAATGAAGTATTTGAATCAATGATGTAGAACTTGGCTTCAGTCTTCCAGTCACCTATCTCCAAAGGTAACACTATAGAATCTAAAGCCTGCTCACCTTGTTCGTTGAATCTCTCATCATCTCCTCGAGTGTAGAGATGTCGATCCTCAAATAGTAGGTCTTTAGACTCATAATATTCACCGATGTATCTGAATTCATGAGAACTCTGGCAGTCGAACTATCCCATTTGTGATGTATAGAGGCGGTTGTGCTCCAAGTCCCCCAGAAGAAGGTCTTCATCTATGAAGGTGATCCCTTGGGCTTCTTTTCTATAATGTGGTTCCTCACCTATAGCGGTCTGAGCTAAGTATATTTCAAGATCAAGGAGGGCCTTGATTAGTGATTCTCTCATCTCTTTGGATAAGATAAGGGCATCATATATGCTTAGCTTAGCAACTTTCTTAGATGAGAAAGGACATTGTAGTCCACCTTGTCTTCCACAAAACATAGGGTGGAGCATCCTGTGGAAGGGCTTCTCGATCTTAGTACCAATGACTTGTTTCCTCTATCTTGAGGTGTTGCCTACAGGTAGAACCGAACTCTGAGGTTGACTTTGGTGATCTCTTGAGGGTAAGTGGTGGAAGATTCTACGCACTTTGAGCTCATCTGACTTCTCTATGGGACCTCGATCAGATGTTTCTAAGTCTATCTCAAGAGGTGAACCCGTAGTGTTTAGAGTTGGAAAATCGAACTTTGAATTAGAAAGAGGAAGATCAGAATTGTTATAATCATTTAGAATTGAAGAGTTATCGTTAGGAATAGAGGAAGATAACCCATCAGAAGTGACACAGATGTAATTCAAACTAGCTTTTTTCTTTAATTTCTTGGAATTCTTTAGAGGTACAAAGTAGAAGTCAAGTAGAGTGAGTGGATTAAGGATTTGAGGCCCTTATTCATTGGTACAAGAATTCTACTAGTGGAAGAAATAGAAGAGCTAGCTGAAATGGAAGAAGTCTGTGGAAAGCTGCAAGGTGGAGGCTGACACGGTCGGTGGCTAAAGGCTATCTCGGCTGACACATGTTGTTCGCTACTCTTGAGCTCCCACTTTCTAGAGTTCACGGAACTTGCAAACCTTCCTTGGTGTTGGAGGTTTGAGACCACCTACAAGGAAAGCTTCTTGATCCTCTGGATAATTTTCTTAGAGGTTTTGGATAAGAAATGCCCCAACCTTCTTTGGTTTTGGTAGGATCACATGTATCCCTAAGGATTACCCTAATGGTCCTGGAAGGTTGTTCCATAAGGTATTCCTTCGAAAAAACTACAGCGTCGGTATTGAAACTATGTTCAAGCCAATCCTTGAATGTGAAACAATCCTCCAAAATGTGGCCTAGCATATGGTGGTAAGGGCAAAAGTTTGGATCATGACTTTTGCCTACTTTCTCCGGTCTCCTAGGCTCGGGTAGCTAAAAATCAGGTTTATTTAAGAGATTCTTAAAGATCTTCCTAATCACCTCCTTCTTAAAATAATAAGGTTTGTTTAACTTATCTAAAAGATTAGGTGGATCATAGCTACCTGGTGGCGGGTATGCATGTTGCTACTATTGGTGGTATGGTTGAGGCAGTGGCTATACTAATCGTGGAGGCTATAGTGGAGGCGGTATCTTCTTGGTGGCAAAGGAGGTGGAGCTCTTGAGGTCTCTCTGAGATCTCTAGTTGGTTGCTTCCCTACTGTCACTACAAGCTTCTTTTCATAGACCTTGGCTTACCTTTGGCAAGCGATCTTGAAAAGGCAACTATTTGGCCTATCCTTGTAGACTAGCCACCTTGTTGATTAGCTTCTCAAATGTCTTGATAGTGAAGCCCTTAAGCATGAAGGCGGCCCATGGATATTCTTCAAGAGAATCTCAATTTCATGATGTTGAATAGCTGGTTCACACTTCATACTCGGTTATGCCATTAGAGAATATAATCAACAAGTGACTCACAGGTGTGCTATACGAGATCACCTATAATAACCTTTGCTAAGCTCCAAATCTCTTGATGAAGAGTTGCTCAACTTTACAAATGTCTTCTTGAACCATTGAGTTTAACATATCAATCAAATACACAGCTCTTAAAAGGTGAAAAGAGCAAAACATCACTCTGCATTACCTAATGTGCTATGTATACCTTTTTCCACTTGCCATCAAAGCTTTGAAGGAGGAATGAAACCCTTGGGATATTGGATAATATCAAATTCCTCTAGGTAGGGTCTACCTTTGGAAGATGATCCTGGGCTTGAGCCAAAGCTTCCTTCACTTATGCTCAACCATGGATTTTATCTCTTTTTATGTATGGTAGTTTCCACTACCTTCTATACATGCTAGTGCTACCTTGCTCAATGAGAGGTAGAGTCTTGGCGGGTCCAAGACATGCACTACTTCAGTCGATCTCATGTAGGATGAAAGATTACGAAAGCCTCTAACATGTCTCTATCATTATCTGTCATCCTCATCCTTCTTTCTGTGAGTGAGCTCTGCGTGTCTTCTGATCAACCTCATCACCTTCCATGGCTTGTTCGAGAGAATCCTGTAACCATGCAACTCAGTGAATCTCCCATCAAGTCATCTTCATTGGGATCAAGCGACTTTCTCTTCATCGACCAATCACCCCAATATCTCCTTCTTCATGAATAATGAGCACTATCTCTTGAGATAATGATCATCGAGGAACAAATGATCTAGGTGTGATCCATCACTATGCAGAGCGCCTCCCATCATTAGAGTCAATCCTGTGGATTGCTCATTGAATGATACCACTCTTGGCGGCTATAGAACAATCCTAGGATGTTCCACTACTATGCTACTGTCATCATATCTGTAATCGTCACCATCTCACATCGTCTATGGCGAGTTGGTGAAGGGGCGACCACAATGCTTGGGTCACCACTCCTTGCACCACTGGGGCGAGAAGGTCGAGCTCCCCCACCATAATGAGGTGTAGAAGGGTAGGATCCTGCCATTGGATCACCAATGGGGTGTGCTTCTCCTCAGATTCTACCTTCATGGACTTAGATGGAATGGGAGATGCTGTAACTTGCACTAGCGATGGAGGATGAGGGGTACAGTGGTGGGGTGGAGACACCACTGACTCTCTGTGCACAAGAACTACCCTCCTGTGGTGGCTAGTCCCAGTGAGAAGGATACTATCAGTATGGTCAGCGCATGTAGTGCGATGAGCTAGAAAATCAATCAAAGCATAAGCGGTTGACTAACGGTTGAACCTCCATCGCTCTGTGTTAGTAACATGTGTTGTATGGGCCTCACAGCCCTCTCAATTTGTCTCCCACAGGAGGATAAGATCAAAGATGACTCAGTGCAGTACTCCCACCGTGTAAGATAGATTGAGGCTAGCATCACCTCTACTCTAGAAACTATGGGTGACGCACCATTGGAGGAGGTGATGAACGGATCATCCTGACATCCTCCCTGTCTGATCCAGAGAGAGGATGTAACTAGTTTTTTATAACCAGTGGTGAAGTGATGACGAGAAACTCATCCATGGTTGATTGAGCTGCTGCCTCTAATTCCCTAGCTATATGAGTGTGGTACCACTTGATCATGTGATTCTTTTTCCTACGCTGGGTACAGGTAGGATGGGAGGAGTGCGAGCTAGACCCATACTCAAATATAGAGGAGGCAAGCCCTAAGATAAGCCTTACCCTTAGAGGGTACAGATGGTAGGGTACTAACCCTTACTAGGGTGACATGAGCAACTTTGGGACGTAGTGCAACTAGGGCTGGTACTATTGGCACAATTGGCACTTCTATAACTAAAGTCGTGCACCACTTTTCTTCAATGAAACATATCAAAGGGTAAGTCTATCCACGATGGCCGATCACCTGGTCCTTATAATGAGGGGAGTGCCCTCACAAGTGATCCTGGCTCCCTCAATCCCACCAAATGATGTGGGGAAGTCAGATCTAAAGCTAGATCATGGGGAAGGTGAAGACAATTTGAGAATGACCATTTGAACAACTAGTAGCGAAATTGAGCGAATGGTATAAAGATCTGTAATGAGAAATGAACTTGTATTAGATTTTTGTCTCCATGGATTTTTCAATTTTGAATTTAAAATTTGAACCCACATCCAACAACTTGGAAGTGTTAAGTGGGGTTCAAATATATTTGAGAAGATTGATTGAAAGAGGAATTTGAATATGAATCCAACTTCAACAAATTTAGGTATGTTGAAATATGGATTCAAAATTTTTTATAAGGATACTTCCATAGGTTCATGTTTTGTTTTGAATTTGAATTTTTGATTTTGAGGACCCTTTCCTTTAACAAATTTAGGTATGTTAAAGTAAGGGTCAAATTGATTTTTTTTGTTTGATTATTTTGGAATTTTACTTAATTAGTAAATTTAGGTATGCTAAGTGAAGTGTTTGAGAATGATTGTTTCTTTTTGTGAATTTTGTTTTGATTTTGGAAAATTTGGAATTCTTACTTAGCAAATTTAGGTATGCTAAGTGAATAACAAGTGTGTTTTGTTTGATTTTGAAAATAGGATTCTTAGCAAATTTAGGTATGTTAAGAAAATCTATGTTTCATTTTATTTTGATGTTTTGATTTTTTGAAAAGGTAGGATCCTTAGCAAATTTGGTATGCTAAGGGAATCCTAAGTGTTTCATTTTATTGTTGATGTGTTTGAAAGTGGAGATTTAACTTTAGCAAATTTGGTATGCTAAAGATGAAGCCCCACTTAGTTTTGTGAGATGGAAATTTCACTTAGCAAAATTTGAGTATGCTAAATGAAATTCCAATTGGTGTGTTTTTTAAAAAAAAAATTGATTTATTTTGGTTTTGAAAATGGAAACTTCTCCTTTGTAAATTTGGTATGCTAAGGGAAGAAGTTCCGAAAGGTGTTTGAAAATTTTGGTTTTTTTTTTACTTTAGAGACTTCACTTAGTAAATTTGGGAATGTTAAATGAAGTTCCAAAATGTATTTGAAAATTTTGAAATATGATTGTTGATTTTGATTTTGGATTTAGAAACTTCACTTAGCAAATTTGATTATGCTAAATGAAGTCCCAAAAATGTGTTTGAAAAATTTTGTTGGATTTTGAATTTGGAGACTTCACCTAACAAATTTGGGTATGTTAAATGAAGTTCCAAATGGTGTTTGAAATTTTAGATTTTGAATTTGGAGACTTCATTTAACAAATTTGGGTATGTTAAATGAAGTTCCAAAATATGTTTAGAATTTTGAATTTTGGAGTTGGAGACTTCACGTAACAAATTTGAGTGTGTTAAATGAAGTCCTAAAAATGTGTTTGAAAAATTTTGTTGGATTTTGAATTTGGAGACTTCACTTTTTAAATGAAGTTCCAAATGGTGTTTGAAAATTTGGATTTTAGATTTGGAGACTTCACTTAACAAATCTGGGTATGTTAAATGAAGTTCCAAATGTGTTTGAAAGATTTTTAGATTTTAGATTTGGAGACTTCTCTTAACAAATTTGGGCATGTTAAATGAAGTTCCAAAATGTGTTTAGAATTTTGGATTTGGAGACTTCACTTAACAAATTTGAGTATGTTAAATGAAGTTCCAAATGTGTTTGAAAAAATTTTAGATTTTAGATTTGGAAACTTCACTTAAAAAATTTGGGTATGTTAAATGAAGTTCCACAATGTGTTTAGAATTTTGAATTTTGGATTTGGTGACTTCAATTAATAAATTTGAGTATGTTAAATGAAGTTCCAAATGTGTTTAAAATTTTTTTTAAGTTTTAGATTTGGAGACTTCACTTAGCAAATTTGGGTAATATTAAATGAAGTTCCAAAATGTGTTTTGAATTATGAATTTTGGAATTGAAACCTTAGCACATTTTGAATTTGACTTGGTTTGAACCCCAATTTAACACAATTGGTCATCTAGGATGATTGTTGATCATGATATGAGGCTTGGATGATTGGTTCAATCCAATTTGGGTTGGATTAAAACTTGGCTCAAAAAGGTCTTTTAGGCCACTTTGGGTCAAGTAGACCTAAATGGGTCAATTGGTTTGGTTTTGGCTTGATTTGAGTTTAGTTGAACTCATATATTAGCATTGAATTGAAATATAAATCCAACTGCAATCAATTTGGAGTCCAAATGAATTTTGGCTCATTTAAAGTTTTCAAGTCAAAGGGCTAACTTGGGCTTGATTTGGGTTGACTTGAGTTTGGTTTAATGATAGTAGGTTTTATTTATATTTGGATGATTGATTGAAGGATTGATTGATTTAAGAGAAAATCCATTGTTTTGGCTTGATTTGGATAGGATTTGGCCAAGTCCAAGAAATTAGCTTAAAAGGCTTGAATTGGGTTTTGGTTTGATCTTGGATTTGGTTTTGGCTATTTGAATTTATATTTCATTTATATTTTGGGATATAAATAAAGATATAAATGATTCAAGAGAAAATCTCTTGAGTTTGGAGTTATTTGGAAGCAAATTTGAGCAAGCTAATGAAGGTAGGCCAAAAGGGCTAAGGAGGAAATCAATTTAGTTTGATACATTTTTTGGTCATTGGAAGGTGGGCTTCATTTATATTTATAAATATAAATGAAGGAATAATTGATTTATAAAGAAACCAATTGATTTTGGGTTTATTTAGGTTAAGATTTGATTAAGGTTATGGAGGTAGGTCCATAGGGCTTAAAAAGGGATTTGACTTGGTTTGATTTAGTTTGATTTGATTTTGGTCATTTGAATATGGATTTTATTTATATTTATTAATATAAATGAAGGAATAATTGATTTATATAGAAATAAATCAATTTTGGGATAATTTAGGTGGAGATTTGGCTAAGCTTATGAGAGTAAATTCGTAAGGCTTGGGAAGGAATTTTGGAACTTTGGAGTTGATTTTGGGCTTCAATTATTTGGAACTGAGTTTAGATTTAGATCTGGATTTGATAAATGATTGAGAGATTGAATTAAATTTTGATAAAATCAATTGAATTGGGATTTGTTTGGATTTAGATAAGGCTATGTTCATATGATAAAATCAAAAGGGCAAAGGGTTTTGACTTCAATCAAAAGGTTCATAAAAAATCTTGAGCTTGAATTTGATCATGAGATTGATTATGATTCTTAGAAATTTGGTTAGGGTTTGGTATTAATTTTAGGTTTGGCTTGAGAAGAAAAGCATGGATTAGGTTTAGGCTATAGGGTAGGCAAGTCTTCTTAAGACCCCTAAGGCATAACCTATTCTTATGGCTAAACATTCTAAGTCTCTAGGCTTAGGTTAAGTGTTCTCCTAATCACTAGAAGTGTCTTAGAAATAAAGAGCTCTTAGTGTCTATAAGAGTCCAAGATCTATGATGAGAAAGTTGAGAACTCACTCCAAAAGTAAGGTCAACAATGGCTTAGGAAAGAATTTTAGAACTTGGATTTGATTTTGGGATTGAATTATTTGAAGTTGGATTTGGATTAGAGTTTCATGGTTTGATTGAAAAATTGAATTAATATTTGAGAAAATCAATTGAATTGGGATTGATTTGAAAGTGGTTAAGGCTAAGTCCATAAGATAAAATCAAAGGGCTTAGAAAGGGAACTCAATCCTAAGGTCTTATGGAGAATTTTGAGCTTGAATTCGATTATGAGATTGATTATGAGTCTTGGAAATTTGGTTTGGATTTTGTATGAATTTGAGATTTGGTTTGAGAAGGAAAGCATGGATTTGGTTTAGGCTATAGGGTAGGCAAGTCTTCTTATGTCCATAAGGAGCAACCTATTCCTATGGCTAACCCTTCTAAGTCTCTATGCTTAAGTTAATTATTCACTTAATCACTAGAAGTGTCTTAAGATTAAGGAGCTCTTAGTGTCCATAAGAGTCCTAGATCTATGATGAGGAAGTTGAGAACTCGCTCCAAAAGTTAGGTCAATAGTGCCTCTACCATCAAAGATCTCAGTGAATTTTTTTCTTATAATAAAACCTTATAGTTCATTCCCAACCTTAACCATGGTTGAACTATGGTTAAAATCCTTCTACAATTCTACCATTGCCATTTATCATTATTAGGTAAAACAAATGGTTGTGGAGAAGCTAGGGGGCATTTTAAAGAAGATTTGGCAAAGGAGATAAGAAAGCTTCCAATTGGCTAGGTGTACTAATCCTTTTAACCCTCAGTTTAATCTATGGCTAAGTTGGGTTTACTTCCCTATTATATGTTAAAATCCCTAAAGGGGTTAGCTTTTAGTCTTAAGAATATTAGGGAATTGATTTATCATTAAATTATACTAGTTAATATGAGTTACCCAATTTTGGCCCCAATTGGTCTAAATGGGTCATGTCCATTTACCTAATTATGTTAATCCAATGGATCAAATGGCTTAAATTTATTTGGGCTAAGCATCAAACATCTTTAGCTAAAATTGCTTTCAATGATTGAGTTGGGTTCGACCTATTGGTTTGGGCCATGTTGGAAGTGGGCATTGCTTATTTGGACTCAAATAAGCAATATTATGTACTTGGATTTGATTGACATTCTTTAAGAGGTCAAAATGGATTGAATTGAGCAAGAAATATTTTCTCAAGATATTGACCACAACTAATCGCAAGGGTTTAGTCTATTTTTTCATTTGGTTAGGCTAAACTAATTTAATGGATGAATTTTATTTGTTTGACCAATTGGGGTCAATCACATGGTCAATGGTGATTGACCAAGATTGATTCATGCAAAACTCATTTTTCAAAAAGTTCATGTTAAATTGTTTTGATTATTTCTATGTTCATTTATTTTTGCTCAATTGACCCATTCGAATCTATATGGGTCAAATTGAGTTTAATTGGCATAATAGAGAAATTGAAGTTAAATAATTATTAATGGACTTACCGAAATTATTCATCAATAAACTTAATCACATTGGCAAGCTTGATTCTCGTAGCTTGTTTAGGTTAAATGGGATAAAAAGTCTATGCAACTAACTTGGTTTTAGTCATTTCCACACAAGTTGACATTTTTAATATTAATAAAATTTTATGATTGCTCTATTTCTACCCTAGAATTTTTTATTGCATTACCCTCAATATCAATAAACATCAATCAATTAAAATAAACTTTATAGTGTTAAGAGCTTTAAATATGTTTGATTAAATGGCATAAATTTTTTGACCATATAAGACTTTCCCAAAACATTCAAAAAAATAGATATATAAAAGTTCAATAAAGATAATACTATTATTACTCTAGATTGCCAATTTATAGGTTTTTTAGTCTTATTTTTTGGGATAAATGAATAATACTATAAAATGTTCACACACTTGATATGTCCATGATTAACTTAGTTTATGTGTTTATAGATTTTAAGGCATGATTATTAGTATGTTAGACTAACTCCTTATGAAATAAGTAATGCATTAAATGATTTAAGTATGGACTGATGGCATAAAATTTTCTATCATATGTATTTTTATTTTATATCATTTAATTTCTCACTATAGAAGACTATTGAGTGATTTTCGTAGCTTAAAATGCTAGTTTTACATCATGGATAAACTCACTTTATTCCTAATGGCACCATGTTGACCTTCTACATTAATAGCTCATTGTACTCTTATATTTATGGCTCTTACACTTTATAAAATCATCTTCTCTTAGGTTATCACTTCATTTCACCTCAATGGAGACCCCAAGGTGTTTGTGTCATTACCTTCACTACTATTATTTTCATTACCCCAAAGTAAATTAGTTTTAATGGTGGACACTTGCTAGTGCAAAGAGGTTTGTTGATGCCAACAACACCCCACTCACCCATTATTAACTTTATGAAAAAAGTACATCTCTTCCACTCTTTCACTGAGCTACATGGTTTCTTGGTTTAATGATTTGGGGTAGTCAAAAGATGAGGTTGAATGATCCATATGTAGCCTTTTAGAAGCAAAAGAAGGAATTTGAACAACAATCAAGTTACATTAAAATTTCCAAAGTGGTATATGGATCCCTAATAAATGACATAGTCATTTAGCGTAGGTTACATTAATATGATCTTGTACCACATCAACAAGTCATTTAACTCCATCTTTGGGGGATGGCAAAGATCATAATTAAATTGGTCGATAATGAACCAATGCTCTATAATAAATATCATACTATTTAGTTTATCATCTTAAGGAATGTAATACTAGGTAGTTGCTAAAAACTTAAAATTCACCACAAAATTAAGAATGATTGACCATGTCATTAGTAATGTCTTTGACAAGAAAAGCTTGATGTAGTTCAATCTCTTTCTATTATCTAGCATTAAGGGAGATTCCATCTCAATAGCTTTAAATGGGAAAATTCTGAAAATGTTTAAGCATTAATGATGATAAGCAATTCATCACCGTCCCATTGGGTGGTCATGTAACTCTATAAATTGTGTGATATCTTCATGATGAGATTTTGTATAATAATTTCATCATTTAGACATGGTGACACATATTATGCAACAACTCTTCATCTCTTAAGCCACATCTCCTTAACTTGTCATCCCATATGTCATCATTCATGGTGCATGGTAATGTCCTTATCTGAGATTTGAGTTATGGAGTGTTTGGTGACCTATCTGCTTGAGGTCTTCTTCTAAGTCACTTTATTGATAGATTTGTGATGCTTGTACACATTAAAGAGGTGATGTCATCAACACACCTTTTTCTTATTGCCTTAATCAACTTTACTTATTCTAACCAACATCACATGTGCATGTAAAATAATTAGCATTAAGTATTAATAAAGTAGACATGGAGTAAACATTTTTTAAAAAATTATCATTTATATAAAAAAATTTATAAATATTATGCAATTATAAAATGATGATTATTTTCATTATAACTCAACTAATTATTTCTAATATTAAGGTGGGTTAGTTATAGTCCTCCATTAGAATTTGACTACCAAAAGTTGTTATTGAGCATTCTATATCAACATCATTAAGCCTTATCAACAACATATTATTAATTTTGGTTGCCTCAAGAGAGTATCTTTGAGCCATCACTTCCCTTCTACCACTATATGAGTGGCACTAGAAGGATGAACCACTATAGCTTGGCTTGTCACTATACCTTCTTACACTTCTCACATTTCATGTATTTTTTATTTAATAATCACTAATATTTATCTTTCATTATTATGTGATTTCTTGTATTTTCTGTTCAAAAGATAAGCGAGAAAAATATAAACTTGATTATTTATATTATGATTATCACATTGAAAAGTTTAGTATTTGTTAGAAAAGTTTGAATGGGAAATCATTAGTTAAAATTAATTAAGTAGTTATGCCATTTTAATTTGTTATTAATATTAAATTTTAATAACAATCATAATTATTTAAATATAACAAACATATATTTATTATGAAAAATAAAGATAATAAGTTAATATCTTTATTGATTAGTGTATGTTATTATGTTAATCAAAAAGGAATTCAAACATTTGTTCTCTAATCAATTATTTTATTTCAAAGAAATTTATAAAGTTATTTTGTATATATATATATATATATATATATATATATCTCAATTGCCTTTCTTCTCTTCATTGTCATGACACTCAAAGGTGAACTAATCTAACTTATTGAGCTAATATTTATGCTAAATGAGTCTATCAAACTCGTAGCATTCCTTAGGTAGGCCCTAGGTTAAGCTAAGGGATTATTTAGCCATTTGACTCAAGTAAGCTAGGTTAGTTTTTTCAAAGGTTAGCCTAAGGTCAAGTGAACTTATAATATAGTTCAATTAGTGAAGAAATGATGGGTATACTAAATAAACTTTCCTCAAGTTACCTTGAGTTATCTATAGTTCATATAAGGCCATTGCATGAGGACATCCAAACTTGTAAGTGAATCAATATTTATAGGTTAAGGTGGGTTTACTTAGTAACATGTTAGACTAATGCTATAATAGGGCGATGTAAGTTTTGGGTCAAATGATGATGAACTGGTCAAGGACTTATTATGTCTAAGGTGACTTGGACTATAACTTGCTAATTTAAGGGTTGTTTAGATCTTCTGAAACATTGAAAATTTATTATTTGGTATTTGTTCAAGCTTAGCTAATGCTTATGATAAGGTTAAAGAGAGTTGGCTTTTATACTAGGCCAAAATAAGGGGAAACAACTCCATAATCCTCTATTTCTTGAGTTATTTATAGTGCTACTTTACTCTCATCAAAATAGCATTTTAAAGTTAAATAATAGTTTTATTTTTTTTATTTTATAGTATCTTAAATCTAATCATGATAATTTCTCAAATCTCATAACTCTTGAATGACTCTACTTCTTAAGTTGTTTATACTTTATATTACTCTCAATGAGTTTAATAATTTGATAGCAAGATGAATCCTTATTATTATCATTTATGGCCTTAAATTTGATCTATAAAAACCACCAAAATTAATTTGGATAATTATTCTATTAGAAATTTAATACAATAACTTCATTGAAATCATAACATCAATTGCTTTAAAAGGTATCATATGGGTCATTAATCAAACACTTCTCAGATGATGACTATAGATTATCCATTATTGGGCCACCATAGTTAGCCTATGGTTAAATTTAGCATGAGACTATCTAGCCACTTTTTATTTTAGAGAATGGAGAATTATTAACTATTTGACATGGGATAATTTAATAAATTTTAAAGGAAAGAGCCCAAACTAAATTAATAAATTTCACAAGAAAGAGCCCAAAGACCTCTTCAATAATTTATAAATGTGGCATAATTCTAAATATGTTGGACATCTAAAGCCAAGAGAAAGTATTAAGATTATATAAATTTATAGAGTTTCTGACTTCTTAGTGTTAGTTGTTTCTCTAGTTTTTCTTATTCAACCTATACAACATAAAAAAGGCATTAAATCATAAAAGTATAAATCCCTAACTATTTTGTGGAATATTACTTGTTTGTCTTTGGTTGTTCATAATTTAGCCTTCATAGCCATCTTTAAATGTCCTAATTTTTATTTCTTCTAAGAGAGGCATTATCTTGATTCCCATTATAACCCATCACCCATCATTTTTTAGCATTTGTTATCATCCAGATTATTTGAGCATCTAATACCATTTTTTTTTATATTTTTTATAATCTCTAACCAACATCCAACTTCATTTAACATCCATCATCGTTATATATTACTCACCATCTGACTTGCAATTTTTCCCTATATTTATTAATGACTATGTTTTGCCCTCACCTAAAACTTAATGTTATATGACATCCACCATTATTCAATACTCATAATTTCTTAATACATTTCATCACCTCAAGTCCATCATTGCCTAACGTTCATTATTGTTAGATACCCATCATTGCATGTTGGTCAACACTCGATGCCACTTATTTTCTAATGTATACTTTCAGTTTATGCCAATCATTATTTGATATGATCTAATGCACAATGCTATATAGCTTAATTTTCATCATCAAATTAAGTGTGTTAATATCCAAGTTCTAATATAACTTGTTGCTAATTATCATAAGATTACCACTATACATCATTATTTCCAAAAATTTCATTAAATGTCCTACTTATTTGTTAATACTTGATATGATATCATCATTATCAAATATTTATCCTTTCTTATGCCCATCATCATATAATGTTAATCATTGATTGATGATCATTATCATCATTCATCACCAACTAGCTTTTGATGGTATACTCTTTAATTGGAATGTTACTTATGCTCATATTTAACATATTTCATAGGTTTAAGGACTCACAATTATAACTTATATCAAATTTTAATGGAGATTATTTAGACTAGGCAATGACAAATAATTTCTCTTTTAGATATTCATCATAAAAATAGCATGTTACCAATATAATAATTTTAATTTTGTATGAATGTCATTTCAAATTAAGATAATCAATCATCTCTTTCTCTACTAACTCAGCAACTCAAATGCAATATTTTTATAGGAAAATTTTTAATATTTTATTTATGCTTTATTTATGATTCCATTGTCTATTTTTCATGAAGTACACATCCAAAAGCCCCATTTCTAATCATAGAAAGCTTCATATAATTTTTCAATAGAAAAAGGAATCATCTTCACAAAATATTTTCTGGAAGATAGCCATCATCTTATGTGTTTATCTAATTACAAATTCATAAAATATCTCATAAGATTGTATCCAACATAATCTTATTCTCTTGATGGCCAAACATCATTTGTGAGGACAGTGTATCAACAACTAAGACAACTAAGAATAACACTTTCTACAATCAAGCTAGTTCTAACAAGGATGACTAACACTTTGTAAGGCCAAGCTAGTTCTGACAAGGGTGGCTATCAGTGACCAACTATTTTGAGGTTACCTTCTAGTATGTAGGCTTCTCATGAAATGATCTACCCAATTATAAATGAATTATATTGGGTTAATTAGAATTCTATAAATTAGAATGCAAAAGTAGGGACATTGTATAATAGTGGCGATTGTCATGCAACAAGAGGATGGAAGCTAAGAATGGCAAAATTGGGGTGTTACAAAGATTGCTATTAACATCATGGGTGGGTGAGTTGGTGCATTTTCAATAATAATTTTCATCAATTTTAATGATAAATTTTTATTTAACTATTTTTTAAGCAATGAATCTAAATGCATGAGAAAATTGTGACTTCCCCAAAATGATAATTTTACAATTTTGTTTGAATGTGCTACTCTTAACTTTTTCCAATGTACTCAATGCGATTAGTCTTTCTTAAGGAGAATTTTGTTTGAGTCAGCATATAGATAAAAAACTTGATGGCCATCAGATTTATTAAGTTACAATAATGTAGAATTAATAAATCAAACTTTATATTATATTAATTTTACAGAAAACTCAATTCATCAGATCTGTTTTGATCAAAATTAGATTATAATAATTGATTTAAAAATTTCTCAGGTAATATTAAAATAATACAGATTTTCTTAATGTTAACATATATATTATGTGAGCTCTAAAGCATTTATTAATTTTGGAAATAAAAAACTCAGCACGACCCAGGTGCAGTTGCCTTTTCCAGCTACAGCAAAGCAGAAGGTTACTCGCAGTAGTGGCCCCACCTGATTTTTAATACTTTTTAGAAAAATTTATATACATAGCATATAATTTTTATGCATTTACATATCTATCATATAATCTATATTTATAAAAATAATACTTTTTCTATATCTAAAAATATGCATTTCACTCTAAAAAAAATACAGTTGATGTTACTATTTTATGTGATAATAAAAGTTAAGTATTATTTGAGAGGTTATTTTGTTGGATGTATTTTGAGTATAAGTTAAACAAATATAGAGATTTTAACTTTTGGAGTGTTTAATATGGTGTAAAGTAAAATTAAAAGTTATTTGTAATGTATTTGAAATATATTAAAAATGATATTTATAATGTATCTAAAATTCTCCTAAAATATCTTGATTAATATAAAGTGAGGCGACTTACCTATAATCTGTCATCGCACACGCACCACACGCTACTAGCTACTACACACATTATATCATTCACCACCATACCGATGGAAACCCCTATTGCTAACTTTCGCTGGCACCAATACTCTTGACTTCAAAAAATATTTTATATTATATTCATTTTACCAAATAATAAAAAAATAAATTGATATATTTATAAAATTTTAAACAAAATAAATTTGAAATAATCTAAATACATTAGATCCACTTTATACTATATTTTTTTTCACAACATTTCTTTTTCACATAATCAAATAGCCCCATTGTAAGATATGCAAATATATAAAAATTATGCATTATGTATTTAAATGCCCCTACTTTTTATTAATACCGTTCTTGTCGTTCTAATTATCAGTTAAACTGTTCTAGTTTGCCCACTTCTAATCGCTTAATTCTACCATTCCTCTCCCGGAACCAACGAAGATACGTCAGGGCAATTTCGCCAATTCAAACAAAAAGGACAGTCATGAGCACGTAAGCCATAAGAGCATCTGCCCTTTCCCTCAAAAGCCCACTTCCGTTACCACTTCCACTACCCTCCTCTCTTTCTGCTCCTATCTCTCTGAACAGAAATGGCAGAGCAGAGAACCGAGCGCTTTGAATCTCAGAAGCAGCCCTCGCTTGAAAAACCACCAAAGCTGGAAAGCAATCATACTCCTCCGCCGTCGCCATCCCGAAGGATGTACCCATGTGCTTATTGCTCCAAGAGCTTTTGCACCTCTCAAGCCCTAGGTGGCCACCAAAACGCCCACAAGAAAGAGCGCCAAGCAGCCGCGGTCGATCATCTGCCGCCGGTGCTGGCAAATGCATCACCGCCGTCCACCGCCACGAGCACATTTCGATCCCAATTCCACCTGCAACATGGTTCGAGCCGCCGATGGCTTACGCCTATTTCTATGGTCCAGTACCTTCCCCTTCTTCGCCTCTCCCGGCTTTTGCTTACTCTACTTATTCGTTTGTCTCTCCTCCCGCTTCCGCCGCCGTGACCGTGGATGTGTTGCCGGAGGCGAACGGCGGCATGGACTACGATATCGATCTCTCTCTTCATCTTTAACTTGTTGCCTTTGGTTTCCTTTTCTTATTACAGCTAAAATCGATTAAAGGGAAATATCTATATAGTTTAGTAATGGAGGCTGTTTCTTCAAGACCATAGCATTTCTTTTGGTTGAGGTTGATGATTATAACGGCATTGTAGCTAATACATATAGAACTCCATCAGTTTCACCTATTAAATATTAATTTGAATTATTTTTAATTTTCAGCGCCGGATTTTCTTGCATCTATACTAATCAGTGTTTCAGAACATGAAAAATAGTATAAAATTAAACTAAATTATATTTAAATTATTTTCTTTTATATATTAACTTTTGATATGTCGAGTATTTCAATTTTTTTTAAAAAAAAAACATTCACAAAATACTTTTATTATATCGAGAGTGTCTTGATTTATATAAATAATCACGTTTTGAACTTTCTAATTCTTTTGCTTTTGAATGGTCTTTATAAGGATTATATTTGAAAAAAAAATGACAGCAATATTCTATAAATTAATAATATAGCAATGAATATGAAATAAAGTTTAAATAATAACAAATAAAATCGCTATAGATTATTTTTGAAAATTCCATGGGTTTGATGAGATCATTTGCTTATGAATTTGTTTATAATTTAATGCTTGCAAAAAAAATAAAAAAAGGTTAAGGGAAAATGGATATTTCATCATCTAATGATTAAAAAAAAACTAATAGCTTCAATCTAAATTATGAGAGTAACTTTGTTTAATTTTATATGCAATTCTTATAAATTTACATATCTAATATACAAATTTTAATATTTACAAAACATACATAAATATCTCTTATCACTTCAAAAATATTACTATCATTATTTTTTTAAAGATAAAATGCAACTTTTCATGTATAAAAAAAATATTATATCTATGTAAATTATACATTTTAGGTGTTAAATATGTGAATACATATGTACGTAAATCTTCCAAAATTTTAAAATAGATTATTTTATTTTGACTTTTGTTTAGTTTATCGTATGGTCATGCAGGAAAAATAAATCTTAAAATAATATATTTTGATTTTAATTTGATTTTAATGTTATTTTAAATAGTAAATGATTTGAATTCCCGAAAAAAAAACCACAAGAGCTATTAAATTTTTTTTTTTTTAATTTCTATGTTTTCAAAACAGCATCACTATTAGATAATATATTAAATTATTAAATAAATAGAACTAAATTATTAAACAATATAATGAAATTACTAGATATTCACAAGTATAATAATGATAAAAAAGATCAAAGCTAATCCACCATTTTAATAACTTCAAGCCTTCCTTTATTTATGAGTTTGTCTAAGGTCTTTGAAGATGGATAAATTTTTATTTTATTTTATTTAGTTTTGATTTATTATAAAGAAAGTTTTATTTAGTAAGCCTTATGTTCTTGGAATTTTTTACATGGATTCTCTCTCTCTCTCTCTCTCTCTCTCTCTCTCTGCATATATATATATATATATATATATATATATATATTCTATGATATATATATATATATATATATGCATATATATATATATATATATATATATATTTATTTGTTATTTATTTATTTAGATCTATATCATCTGCATGTCAAATTTATAACTTCGAAGATTGGTTAATTTAAGTAAAATAATTGATTATTTATGAGAAGAATTTCCCAAAATTTTTGTGGGATTAAATCATTGAGTTTTTTGTTAGATAATTTTTCGAGTTCTTTTGTAGGATAAGTTCCATAAGTATATAAAGTAATGTTTTACCACTAGGACTACAAGCATAAATATCTCTGCTGAGTTGACAAGTTCTTAAATATAATGAAATCCCAAAAAATGTGTTCTTTGAGTATGATTGAATTATTAATATTGATTTTAATTCAACACTTATTAACTTGTGACTCTTCTATTATTATGTGGTACATAATTGTGTCGATCAATTGGGGTGTACTATTGAATCAGCCCTCAATTTTGTCGGTCGAGCACGATAATGAGCTTGCTAGAGGGTCACGGTGGGGTATACATGCTTGTTCAAGGGTGAAGCATTTGTTAATTTTTTATGGTGTAACACCTAGATACTATGATTTGAAGATCTTGGCTTTAGAGACGAAAAAAGTGCCACAATGGATTCATGATTGCACAAGGAAGAGTGAAGCCAGCATTTTGGCATTAGAACTCGAGCCCCAAAGCGAGACAATTACTAACTAGCACCTCTGTATCACATAATGATGCTAAACTAGTGCAGAAGAGCAAGAAGGATAGTGACACCAACTCAAGGTGTTATAGTGTGATGCGTAACAAATTGGAGTCATCTATCTTAAGGCAATTTTCTATCATTTTTATTAAAACTTTTCTCCATTATCTTATGAGTGTGTGAAGAGTGAGTACTCTAGAGTGACTAGAGTATGAAGATGTTTTAGTGAAGTATAATTTATAATATTCTTCTCATTTTTTCTTGGTGTAGTATAGCTCCATGATTTTTTTCTCATTTTCAAATTTTTTTTTCATGTTAAATTTTGTATTATTTGTACATTTTATTTTATTTACTTGTGCTCTAAGTTTTTCTTCGAATCCATGCTCAAATGCAAAATTCCAGCAATATAATTTAAAGAATTTTCTTCTACAACAAAGGATAAACAAATATCTTAGTACTTATTTTTATTTAATTATAAAGGCAACAAAATTATAAAGTTTATTCGATTTTAAATATAAGTCTAAGAAATTCAATACTTCCCAAGAAATCTTACTTTTAAAATTTTAAAATAAGACTTCTCAATTAAGTGATTGATTTTTAAAAATAAAATCACATAATCTTATCATATTTTAAAATATTAAAGAGTGTAGTTGAGAGCAATAGTTATTATAATTAGTTTTCAATTTATTAAAAATTATTAAATAAGTATAATTTAAAATTATTTAGTTGCTCATATATTATTTTTATTTTAATATGAATACAATAAATTTAAGTTCTAGCATGACAAATTTTATTAAGTTTAATTTGATCTAAACATTCTTATACGCGAATCATTAAACTTTATCGGCCGCATACAACAAGTTAATAATCGAAATAAAAATTATTATAATTTAATTTATCCTCAAAAATTCAGATTATTTTGAAAAAATATATATATAATGTAGAGAATATGCAAGAATCTTCAAATTTGAAATAAAATAGGATATCACGTTGTACAGCCAGCTGTATTGCAACAACTTAAAAGCACTGCAAAACAGAAGTGTTTTTTATTTTTTTTTGGATATTTATTTAAGATATATATATATATATATATATATATATATATATATATATATATATATATATATATATATATATATATATATATATATATATATATATATATATATATATATATCCCTTTCTTTCGAGAGGTTTCCCTTTGCATTAGTGTAGAACCTCGTAGGTTTAAACCACTTCTCTTCTGCCTATTTCTTTGAGAAAAAAAATAAAAGAGAGCGAGGGGCAATTTTGTCATGACAAAAAAACTTCGATAATCATGACCACGTAAGCCACAAAGGGCCAGCCACTCAACGGAAAACCAGACCTCTCTCTCTCTCTCTCTCTCTCTCTCTCTCTTTCTGAGCGCGAATGGCAGAGCACAGGGCCGGCAACTTAGACTTTGCGAATTGCGATTTAACCGCCGGCGAAGGAAACGTAGATACTGGCAAGGAATCCTCTTCGCCGTCCGACGCCTTCACCTCCACTGGTGAGGTTATAAATCTGCACAACTGCTCGGATAATTTCTACAGTCATCAGAGCGACACAAAAAGGAACGAAAAGCCGCAGCTAGGAATTCTTCCGTTGCCTGCATGGCTGTTGAGGTCAGCACCTCCGCCGAAGGCGAAGTCGCGCCTGGATCAGAATTTCTCTCTCTCTCTCTCTCTCTCTCTCCCTCTACGACTTGCTTCTCTTCCTTTCCGCAAGCCAATGCCGATCGATATGTTTCGTTCACATTTTTTCATTAATTCTTGGTTTTACAATTAAGGGGAAAGGTATAGTAGTGAAGATTCTTTATTCTTTCCCGGCCTTGTGGATCAGGATTTGGATTTCTCCATCCATGGCTTGCTTTTATTTATCTTTTTCCCTTGCCAACCTGTTTCGGAAATTAGTTATATATATATATATATATATATATATATATTATATATATATATATATATATATATATATATATATATATATATATATATATATATATATATATATATGCAAAATTTAAAAAAAAGATTTCTTTCATTTGCAAATTAATAAATAATATATTACAATAAAAAATTTACTTAATCATCTATTTATTGGACAACTGGTATAAACTTCCATATTGACAAATAAAAGTAAAGTTATTAAATTATTAAATTAGAGTTTATAAATTTTAAATTTAAATTAAATAAAAGTGAAATTTAAATTAATTTGATAAACTAATAATTATATACACTTATCTCAAAATAAATTTATTGATTTTGAAAGATTTAATTTTTATAAGCTATTAATTTTCATTCTTTGTTACTTATTTAAATTTTAATAATTTAATAGTATTGTGTGCATTCATATAAATGTATTAATTCATTTTTTTTTATAAAATTTAAGTATTAATTAATAATTTAAATAAATTGTTATTAATTTAATAAATAAAATAATTTGTCAAATTATTTAAAAAAACTATTACATTTATATAATGTATATAATATTATTATATTATTAAAATTTTAACAAGTGACTAAAAAGAAATTAATAAGTAAATATGAAGTTAGAGAAGCTTTAAAGAAAATTTTATTTTTATCGTCGTATTAGTAAATATGAAGTTAGAGAAGCTTTAAAGAAAATGAAATGTGAAAAAAGAGAAGGACCTGATGATATTCCAATAGAAGTGTGAAAATGTTTAGGAGATTAAAGAATTTCTTGGTTTACAAATCTTTTTAATGTTATTTTAAAGACTAAAAAGATGCAAGATGAGTGGAGAAAGAGTTTGTTGGTTTCTATATTTAAGAATAAAGGTGATAGAGTGTGCAAATTATAGAGGAATTAAGTTAATGTGTCATACATTAAAATTATGGGAGAGACTAATTGAGCACAGGTTATGATGTGATACAAAAGTTTCTCACAATCAGTTTGGTTTCATGGCAAGTAGATCTACTATGGATGCTATACATTTGTTAAGAGGTTTGATGGAGAAGTATAGAAAGTAAGGAGGATCTACATATAATATTTTTAGAGAAAGCTTATGATAAAGTTTCAAAGAGATGTTCTTTGGAGTGTTCTAGAATAGAAAGGAGTTAATATTGGTTATATTCAAGTCATTAAGGATATGTATACTATAGCTGTTACTTGTGTCCAAACATAAAGAGGATTGACAAAATATTTTCCTATTTCAGTTGGATTACATCAAGGATCAACTTTAAGCCCTTATCTTTTTGCTTTAGTTATGGATGTTCTTACTAGGCATTTATAGGAAGATGTACCTTGGTGTATGCTTTTTGTTGATGGCATTCTTCTTGTTGATAAGACTAGAGAGGGAGTCCAAGAGAAACTTGAATTATTGATGTCAATATTAGAGTCTAAAGATTTTCGTTTAAGTAGATCTAAAATTGAATATATGGAGTATAATTTTAGTTGTAGAAGTTCTAGTGGTAGTGTTGTGACATTAGGTGAACAAGTCATTAATAAGAGTGAGCGATTCAGATATTTAGGCTCAATTGTTCAAAATGATGGTGAAATAGATTGAGATATTATTAGTAGAATTCAAGTTGGATGGTTGAAGCGGAGGAATGTATCGGCTATTAGTGATAGAAAAGTTCCACTTAAACTTAAGAAAAAATTTTATAAGATGGTGGTAAGACACCTGACTTATGGTGCGAATGTTGGCCAATAAAAGAGAAGCATAATACTAAATTAAGTGTTACAAAGATGAGGATGCTCAGTGGATGAGTGGCTTTACTCTTAGAGATAAAATCGAAAATGAGTATGTTGGAAAAAGTTGGAGTAGCTCAGTGGCAATAAGATTAGAGAGTAGCCTTAGATGGTTTGGCCACATAAAAGCGTCATCGTCCAATGACTCGGTTAGGAGAGTAGATCATTAGATTTATCTTATGTTAAGAAAGGTAGAGGTAAAGAAAGACTTGGTTAAGATGTATAAAAAAATACCTTAGTATACTTGAATTAAATGAGAATTTGACACATAATAGGATATAATGGAGACGAAGGATTTATGTAGCCGACCCCACTTAGTGGGATAAAGGCTTGTTGTTGTTGTTGTTACTTATTTAAATTTTAATAATTTAATAGTATTGTGTGCATTCATATAAATGTATTGATTCATTTTGTATAAAATTTAAGTATTAATTAATAATTTAATAAATAAAATAATTTTACAAATTATTTAAAATAAACCATTACATTTATATAATGCATATAATATTATTAAATTATTACAATTTTAACATGTGACTAAAAATAAATTAATAGTTTTTAAAAGATTAAATATATCAAAATTAATAAATTTATTTTAAGATGAGTATCAATAATTATTAGTTTATTATACTATCTAATCGACTCAAATTTTACTTTTAATTGATTTAAAGTTAAAATTTATAAATTCTAATTTAATAATATTATTTTCACTTGCCAACTTAAGCTAATGTAGCCACTTAGGTGACATAATCTATCCTCTAACTAGTAAGTCACCCAATTAATGGGGGACTATGCTTATTTTTATTTTTTTTAATATTTAATCTATTAATTTTGAAATAAATAATATCTATTTTAAATTTTTTATCTCTTTGATAATATTATCTTACTTTTATTTTTTTTCTTTTATTTCAAATTCATGATTTTCATACTCAATCGAGTGTAGGCATCATGCATATTAGTGCAAAGTAGATATTTGTTTTATATTATACTAATTTTCATATATATATATATATATATATATATATATATATATATATATTATTATTTTTAAAGAATGCCATGTTATATTAATTTTTGTAATTAATATTCTAGAAGAAGACAAAAGAAAATACTCACTTGACACTTCTGTCACACCCATGAGAACCACGGCAAGTGGACCACACGACAGCTGAGGTGTTTCGCTGCCGCTGCCAGTGCGCTGTGATCCGTTCGCTCCAGATGCCTAATTTGCCCCAGACGACTCCACTAAGAGGAAGCCAGGAAAGTGAGCTGAAAAGCCTGAAAGCATCTAATGGAATCTTTTTAATTTGTTGAAAGTACGTATATAATAAAATAAATAGCACTATTTAAAATTAATATTTTTATTTAATATTTTAAATTATAATATATGCTTGCTGTTAAGGGTGTGCATAATTTAGTTTAAACCAAAAATCCGATTAAAATTGAACCGAAATTTTTTATTTGGATCAATTTTTTAATTTTATTTTGGATTTAATTTTAGCTAAATTCGGTTTTGGATTATGGATTGGATTTAATAATTTGTAATCAAAAAATCGAAAATCCACACTTATTATTTGGTGAGTCGGTGGCCAGTGGGCGAGACTTCAGTCCAAGTCGATTCCATCATTCTTTCTGATGGCGTTACATTGGGCGACACAGCGGTGTAGCCCTAGCTACTCATGAATGATGAATCGATGATCATGGCTTTGGAGTTTGAAGTTATTCGGTATTCCCGGTGATGTCTCATTCTTTTCATCCTTTGAATCCTTTCTAGTTTCTGCTCTGCAGCTCTACCGAGAGGAAGCGAGTCGGTACGTGATGTTCTCTACTTCTCTGAATCTCTAGTTCTCTTCGACAGTTCGACAATTCGACATTCTGTAATTCTGTTCGACTTTTGGTTGTAGACTTGTAGTTATCGATGACTTTTTTGTTCTGTACTTCAGTACTTCTGTTCACGATTCATTTGTTCTTACTTGACTTCTCTTCTCGCTCTCTCGGGCTCTCCTCGGGTCTCGCGGTCTCATTCTCGGTTCTAACGTAAGTCGATAGCAATTCGGTGGTGCGTGGCCTGTTACGACAATAGCATTCACCATTGAGCAATGCAACAGGTTTTGTCTCGATTCTCATGGATTATTTTTATGTTGGACCGTTGGTTAGTGTTTTGTTTTCTGCCTTGAATCAATTTGTGGAATGTGTTATGTATATATAGAAATGTCCATTGGCATTTGACAATTGACACCATTAACTCTGTGGAAAAGATCCTCGCCTTAAAATCGGCTCTTGAATGCGCTAATTCTCGGTTTTTATTTTTAAATTATCTTTTTGGAAAAAATAATGCACAACCCTATGCTTTTGAATTGTTGAAAAGTTCAAGAGGCATAATCATGGCCTTATGTATTTGGTTGAAATGAATCAATTTGTGGAATGTATTATGTATATTTAGGGTAGTCCATTGGCTTGTAATAGCTTTTGAATGCGCGAAGGTTCTGAGAAAAAAAATTTGAGCGCTTATTTCTTAAGGTTTAATGATGAGTTTGTTGCATGGTATAGATGTAGGCTAATTGTTGAGCCATATTGAACTCATGTATTCATATGTGTATGCTAATCATGTTCTTATAGAATTTTGAAGCTTCAACACAAAAAATTGGTGTTAGAGTCAAGTTAGTTCATCTATCCAATATTCCAAGTGATGGAAATCAACATTTGATCACATATGAGGTTGTTGTCATCGCCTAGATCTTAATGAGCCAAACAATATGTCAAATAAATACTATATGGATCATTAACGGAGTGTCAAAATCTGGTCAAGGTGAGTTTTCTAGTTAAAACATTTTTCAACTAAGCTAAAAATGCCATAAAAGTACTTCACTTATGAATTGATCAAATCTTTCTTGTATCACATTAACATAATAAATTGGTATCAGATTCATTTGTCCATAATTTAAAGTGGTGGAAATCAACTTCTAATCACATCATAAAGTTGTGCTCATCATCCGAGTTCAATGATCTTAGCAACATGTTAAATAGATAGTAAAAACATCATCGAGACAATCAAAATCCGAACATGGTTTGACTTGAAGCTTCTTGCAATCAGTGAAGAAGAAAAATGCCTCAAACCAATTGATTTGAGAATTCAACTTGTTTACTTTAGAATTTAGCAATTGATATTTTGAAAAATCATCATTAAAAACTTGGGGATTATATGTTCATAACTTCATATGACTTGGTTTTATTTTTTTAGTTGCAATGAAAATATCTCTTATGTGGTAACATTTTTTGTTAAGTTGGATATATCTCATTCTATTTCTATTTTTAGTTTCCATTCCATTCCATTTGGCTTATTCTATGTTGATTTTTTTACACTTTGATTAGATGTCTCATTGTGGAGGAGAGTTCTAACATGATTAGTTCTTCCCAAAATCAAAACCTATCAACCAAGATAATATTCATTGTGTTGCAAGTGCTTTAAGTAGCAAGTCATCTTTTGATAAGAGGACAAGAAAAAGCTCGATCAAGATCGAGGATCATTTTACTAAATTTAATATTCATGGAGAAAAAGATGAGTAAATGTAACTATTGTGGGAAGACATATCATAGTGATACAAAGCTTAATGGTACTACAATTTTACGGACACATCTTTTTGTATGTTAAAAGAATCCTCATAACATGGAGAAAAGTCAAACTCTACTAGTATTGCAACCTAGTAGCAAAGGTGAACAAATTACTAGAGGTCTTAAAACTTGGAGGTTTGATCAAGAAATTGTTAGAAAAGCTTTAGCAGCCATGGTAATTATGGATGAATTACCATTCAAACATGTTGAAGGATATGGGTTCAAATATTTTATGTCTCAATGTTGCCCAATGTTTAAAATACCTTCCCGTTGGACACTCACTCGTGACTGCTTTCAATTTTACTTAGATGAGAAGAATGCTTTGAAAAAAATATTATGAGATTTAAGTACAAGGGTTTGCTTGACAACATACACATGGACATCAATTCATATAATTAATTACATGTGTCTAACCGTGCACTATATTGATGAAGATTGGAAGTTAAATAAGAGAGTCATTAATTTTTGTCCCGTATATAGTCATAGAGGAGAGATTGTTGGGCAGGAGGTAGAAAGATGTTTGATTGATTGGGGTATTAATGCAGATTTACAAATCACGCTTGATAATGCTAGCTCCAATGATAAGTATTATCAATCATTTGTAGAAGAAATTTTCTAAATGAGAGGGATTCTTGATTATAAATTCTTACATGAGATGTGTTGCATATTATAAATCTTATTGTTTAAGATGGAATCAAGGAGGTTGGTAAATCCATACATTGTGTAAGAGCAAGTGAGGTACATTACAATCACCATCAAGACTTAAGAAATTTAAAGAATGCATTGAAATTGAAAAATACAAAGCAAAAGCTTATTGTGTTTGGATGTACCTACAAGGTGGAATTCTACATATGTTAAATTTTTAGCAGCTTAGAAAGTTTTTTGAGAGATATGAAGAGGTTGATCCTCAATTTAGAATAGAATTGGAGAAAGAAGTTGATTCAAATCATGGTGGAGTCGGAGTTCCATGTGAAGGTGATTGGGAGAATGCAAGAAGGCTTGTTACATTCTTAGAAAGATTTTATGAACTACCTTTGCATATTTCAGGATCTTTATATATCACTTCAAATATATTCTTTCATGAGATTGCGGAGGTCCAATGTGTGCTTCAAAGTTGGGAATCCATAATGATGTTGAAGTCGGCAAAGAAAATGAAAAATTAGATAAGTATTGGTTATGTTGATAAAATGAATATAAATATTTATCTTGCTTGTACTTGATCCCAAGTTCAAACTTAGATATATTGAATTTGTCGTAGTGGATATGTATCCCGGCTTGAGGGGCTAATTTGAGCAATAAGGTCTACGCTAATATATTTTATGATTATAAGTTAAAGTTAGTTAACAGGAATAGAGATGAAATTGCTCCTGAGATAAGACAAAATATTGTTGAAAGCCAACATGATCCAAGGGATGGGGGGAGAAAGTACATGATGGTTGAAAAGTTCAAGAGGCATAATCATGGGAGAGATGATCTTGAGAGTAAAACAGACTTAGATAAATACTTGGTTGAAGACTCTGAAGTTATGCAAGATGACTTTGATATTTTAACATGGTGGAAGGTTAATGCTCCAAGGTTTCCCATCTTATCTCAAATGGCGAGATATTTTGGCGCTCCTATATCAACCGTAGTCTCTACTTTTAGTACTGTATGTGTTCTAGATGCTTTTAGGAGCTCTTTATGTCCTAAAATAGTACAAGCTCTAATTTGTGCCCAAGATTGGATGCGAGCAAAATGGACAAATGAGCCTGTCAATGTTGAGGAGAACATTTGTGATATTGATAAATTTGATGAAGGTATTATTAAATCAATTAGAATTTTCCAATTACTTACAACACTTCATTTCAGCCGTACTTGATACTTCACTACCAAACTATATTATGCATTAATACTTTTTATTTCAGATCTATCGAAGGTTATAGATGATCCAACCTTTTGGTAAAGATATTGATGATACAATCACACGGATACAAATATATATACTGTGATATACATATACTCATATACATCATTTATGCTAAACACATATACATATACATCATTTGTCATTGTTAATTTGTATTTAAATATGCCTTTTGTCATTGTTATGTCATTGGAGTTTGGGTTTGTTTGATGTTATGCCCTTGGCTTTAGGGTGAGTTTGTTGTTAAATGTGATGACTTTGAGGATGTTGTTGATGTAATGCCTTTCATTTGTCCAGTTGTATTATTAAGCCTTTGGGTGGTTTAGTCATTTATTAAGCATTATCTTAGTAGATATACATTATTTTTTTTCTTTGCTTGCTGAGTTGTTGTCTTGCTGATTAAAATTCTGAACTCTCCTGCTGATTAAAATTGTCTCACTTGGCGCTTCATCACGTTGATTTTTTTTGTTGGTTCACTTGGTTGAAATATATTTTTGGAGTTTGGGCTACTAGCCTGCTGTTGTTGATGTCATATACGATATATCTTTGACTGGGAGCTAGCATTAAGAATATGGAGTGGCGGTGGTCGATGTTATTTTTCTTAGTTGTCACACTTGAGCTGAAAATAAATTTGATGACTGATGTTGTTTTTGCCATCTATTTGAAATTAGCCAATAATGATGACTTGAAATTTCACATTTTACTGTTTGGTCATTAACCTGATCTAAACTCTCAAACTTTGTCATGTGCCTTCAAGAAATCCATGAAATGGTATGTAAATTATCCATTTATAACGATAGATAAATGTATCTCTTCGAAATTGATTGATAATTAAAAGCGAAAATAATTAAAAGTGATCCCTTCGTTTCAATGATTTCTATTATTGTTAACTCAAAACGCATGAATTTCGTGATTGCAAGATCTTATAAATCTTTCACTGTATAACTATCCCTTTGTAGCACACCAAAGTTCTTCAAGATTTTAGAACACCATTAATTTATTCGTAAGCTTTAACTTTCGGTAACTTATGGTTTGATTATGAATTTATAGTTATTGATTAGTGATTACCATTTGAAATTATTTTCGTTTCATTTCACTCAAAATCTCGATCCAAAACATAGCTCAAGTATTAGAGACAAAAAAAAAACATATAATATTTGCGAAATTCAATTGTAATGAACCGGTATACATTTTCGTAATATTTTCATGTTCATAGCCTTTGTTCAAACCTTGCTGGTTTTCAAGGCAATTTTTTTCAGATTATAAGATCCAATCTTCGCTTGTTAGCAAATAGAAACTACATTTTCATTGATGGATTTATAACATTCTTACAATTCATTATGGGTGGGAACATCAAGTAGTCAAATTTATGGCATTTGGTAAATCCTTATACAAAGGGACAATACATCTCTTCTAATGTTTACAAATAGTTTCCACAAATTCATGACATATGGCTTGAAGCTATCTTAAAGCAAGTTGAATGCTTTTGTAAACCTGTCTGCCAATGTTGAATGCTTTTCAGCTTTTGTAATTTCAGTAGTATTCCACATTCCACAACTGAAGTTGTGCTATGCCAGATTTTTTTTTGTTTAGGAAGGAAATTTGAAGCTCTTTAGTCTTTCATGCTTTCTTATTCTACAGTTTATATTAAACTAAATTTGATTGCTATTTTACTCTCCTCTCTATTATTTGCATCTTAAATTGTAACTTCATCATCATCGCTTGAAGAATCATTTGAATTTGTCGGTATTGCATATAGAACCGCCGGTCACGCCTTCTATTTGTGAATTGTGACTATACAAGTGAGTATAATGGTTGCTAAAATTGCCTATATATGTTACTATACAGTCCTGCCATATATGTGACTATACGATATAAGAACCAAATCTGCTTTTGATGTTATATTTCATTACGGTAGTTTTATATGTGATTATAACCCTCCAATCTGAGTTTGGATGCTCACATATTTTCGCTTTAGTAATTTTTTGATGGTTCGATGTTACTATATCTAATGATGGCTTTGATGTTACATTTCGCACATAGTTTTTATATGTGATTGTAACCCTCTAATCAAGTTTGATGTTCACATATTTTGTTGCTCTTAATTTTGACTAGCCTTTCTTTTCTTTTAATTTTACTTTCAACTTTTAGTCTCTCTTTTGTCTTATTACATGTTTCTAATCGCTTTGGTTTCTTAAAGCTTTTGGTAGTGGTATATTATTGTGTGTCTTAAACTCATGGTCCAAATTGGAGCATTACAAGTCGAATATGTATTTTTTTTTCATCCACTTGATTCGTAATTCAATGATGTAATTGCTTTAGTTTTTAGCATTCTTAGAGTTGATTTTTTCATTATTGTACATTTGAACTTCTAATCGCTCAAAATTTCCCATTTGAAAATTTAAATTGACTTTGTAAGACTCCATAAATTATGTTTGTTAATATAATTCCATTTATCTATTCATAAAAAGGTTGATCGATGCTTTGTACTTTCTGATTCGTTAGCTGTTGCAGTTGGTTTTTACTTTTAAAAGTTACTTTATCTTAAACCAATCTTATAAATATTTAAGCATTGTAATTACTAGCAATTTGATATTCATAGTATTATTATTGCTCATTTAAATATTTAGATATATTAAAATTTTAATTATATTATATATTGTCAGTTTTTTAAAAAATAACAAATCAAATTTTTTTTTGAATTGGATTGGTTGATTATATTAATTCTTATATGGATCGGATTTTGGATTGAATTTCAAACCAACGGATTAGCAAATTAAAACCGATCCGTCCAATCCAACCAATGCACACTCTACTTGCGTGAAGATTGGTTTATATATATATATATATATATATATATATATATATATGGGGAATGATTATATAAAGTAAAGTAGGAGTTTCATTTCCAATATTCTAGTCGTAGTCCTTGCGGTAGAAAACCAGAGAGTGAAAGTTTAGCCTTTGTCATTAGTCCAAAGACACACACAAGTAATTAAAGAGCTAACAAGAGACACTCAATTTTTAACGGAAAATCTCAAAGAGGGAAAACCACGGCTAGCCCAAAAAGCTTCCACTATGTATCTTTTGAGTACAAAGTCTTCCTGATAGGATTACAAAATAAGAGAGGAATACAACAATGTAATAAATGATCTTGTAATTATCACATGAGATGCGTAACTCGGTGGAATAATAAATTACGATGTGTATTTACATGTGATGGGTCAACTGAGTGGATATCTTGATCTACATCTTTCTTCAGCTCTCTCTCTTCCTCCTCACTTGCTTTTCCTCTTCTTCCTCTCAACTCTTCCTTTTCTTCGCTTGACTCTTCCTTTTCTTCCTTGCTTGACTCTTCCTTTTCTTCCTTCCTTGACTCTTCCTTCTTACTTTGCCTCTTCACCTCACTTCACTTCACTTCCTCATGAGGAATGGGCCTATTTAGATGGGAGGATAAGATTCAGAATTCATGTAAAGTCTGCACTCACCCCGATCGACGGGCTCAGATGATTCCTTTGATCATTCGATGTATTTTGAGCATTTGGATGCCCAAATGAAGTCGAATTATGAGATCTTAGGCTAGAGCCGTCGAGATGCTCGATTTGACTATAAACACTCCACATTTGAGCTTTGGGATTAAATTGATATCCCAAAGATTCTACGATATTTTAAGATCTCGATTTTGACTCAAAATCATAGCTTCACATCAAGATTTGTAATTAGTGATATTTTGTGAGTATTGCCTCTATTTTGGATGACATTTTTAATCATCCAAAAATATATGCCAAAAAAATAACGGAAGTTTTCGTGTTTTGGGGACCATGACTGGAGCTATCCATTCATTGGCAGCGCTGAAGCTCGCTACGGGTCTTGCACAATGGCAGATGGGTCGGGCCCGTCAAATCTGGCCAAAGTGGGTCGCGATGAACGGCTGCTGGAGCGATAGATATGCGCCTCGAGGCGCTCGGAACGGCTCGGGGTGTTATGCTCGCGGCCTGGTTATGGCATGCACCGTCTGGCGTCGATCATGGCCGTCTGAATCTGCTCGGTCGCGGTGTATTCCAGATTCGCCAGTCGCTGACTCAGCGACGGTCGTCGCGACGAGTTCCGTGCTGACGATTCGTCGCCAACGCTCGTGTGAATACCCGAATGATATGAAGCGCATCCATGTTGCAGCCTGGATTATGTCGGTCTTGGCCCACGCCACGTCAGGCGCCGGCTCATCGCCACAATCTGTCATTGTCATGGTAATACAAGGCCATCTGACCGGGGATTTGAAGGGTTTTAAGCCATTTTTGAGGGTTTTACCCTTGCCCTCGTGGGGCTATCCCTGAGAGAGGAACACACCTTCCTCTCCTTTCTTCTGAGTGAGGTCCTTTGGAGGCAATCAAGAAGCATCAAGAGGCTCTGGGAGGCATCGAGGAGGCGGTCAAGGAGGTGATCAGGCCCACCTGCATATCAGCTTTATCACCTCGTCCGTTCTCGTTTGACCGGGTTGGTCGCGCCTTTTACCGCCGGTTCGCTCACCCGTCAATCGGCCTCGTCGGACCGTCCGAGAGGATCAACCCCACGCTACATAGGTTTTTAATTCGTCGTTTAATGGCGCCGACCGTCCGTTAGGGCGATCAAGGCTATCAAGGTCGAAACCGCACGGTTCATCGGCCATCGTCGTGACGTTCGTTGCGCCCACTGATATAAGTCCCGCACGTTCATTCCGGCATTTCCTCGTGACCGTCGGTTAGAGGCGTCGCCCAGGCATGCCGTCATTACCGTTTATCACCTGTTTGACCGTCCGGGTTAGGGCGACCGCGCCACCTGCATATACGCCATGACCCGGCGACGGTTCGTGGCGCATCGTTCGCTTCGACCGTCGTCGCGCCCACGCGACATACGTCGATTCGCTTTACCCGTCCGAAGTTAGGGCGATCAACTACCTGCATATCCGCCGTGAGGTTTACCGCCTCGCCCGGCGCATCGGCCTCGTACCGGTGTTAGGCGATCAAGGCCACGGTACATACGCCGTGGATGACGGCCTCTCGGCGATCGGCTCGGACCGGGGATCGGCCGGTTACATACCGTGGTTCACTTCCCGGCGATCGGGCCTCGCTGCATCGTCCGTGAGGCGATCGGCCCATGGTAATGCATCGCCGTGGTTCGTTTCAAACCGGCGATTCCTCGTCGGACCGGCCCGTGTTAGAGCGACGCGCCCACTGCATACGCCGTTTCCGGTTATCCGCCTGGACCGTCCGGTGAGGTGATCACGGAGATGGGGTTACAAGATCGACGATGGGTCACGACATTGGTCGATGGTGACTTAGGGTGGTCGGTGAGAATAACCATCGATGATGGTGATGACCAAGGTTGCCGAGATGTACGCAAAAGGCAGTAGTCGATATGAAAGTATTGGCCGACGTTCAGCGAACCGGGCGACTATGCAATTAGTACAAGAATGAGCATGGCGGTGACCAAATCTTGCCGGAGATGACCGCCGAGATGACCACGGAGATTGTCTACGATGGTCTGGGCAATCTATTTAGTCGGCGCTGAGACCGGCGACGGTGCGGACCCAGACGAATTTAGGGCAAAGACCGCTACTGGAACCAACGGGTGGTCGGCAGCAATTGGCAGCATGGTAGACGGCGCACGCCTGAATGCGAGGATGACCAACGACGATGGCGTGACCGGCGACGCGCTAAGCACGGCAATGAGTGAGCACCGCGACATATTGGCCCGGGTAAAAGCGGTAATGCGCATTTGCGCCGACGGGATCTTTGACCTATCCGAGGTTGTTGTCGAGTGTGACTTCGACGCAACCTGAAGGGTCGAATTGAATCCGCTGAGGATCTTTGACCCGTCCGAGGTTGTTTATCAGGGTGTTACCCGATGACGTTAACCTGTATGGAAGAGGTCGAATTGAATCCGCTGAGGATTTTAACCTATCCGAGGTTGTTTGTCGGTGTTACATGACGTTAACTGGAGAGGTAAAGACCTTTCCTAGTATTGGTGGAATATTATTCGCCGACGCTAACCTGTATGGAAGAGACCGGAAGTCCACCAGGACCTTTTGACCTTTCCGGGTTATTTGTCGAGTTTTGCTTGATGACATTAACCCGTATGGAAGAGGCCATGAAGTCCACCAAGGACGTTTTGACTATCTGGGTTATTTGTCGAAGCTTTGCTCGATGACATTAACCCGTATGGAAGAGGTCGGAAGTCTAAGGACGTTTTGACCTATTGTGTAGTCGAAGTTTTTACCGACGCTAACCCGTATGGAAGCGAGAAGTCCAAGATGTTTTGACTGAGGTTGTTGGTCGGAATATTATTCAACGCTTAACTATGGAAGAGGTCAAATTAAATATTTGTTTGAGCTTGTAGAGTTGACCATTAATCTTTGCCTTTCAATGGTATTGTTGACTTGCTTTTGAACTAATAATCAATCGATATCAATTTTGATTTGGATAATCTTTGAGATCAAGAGTTGCCGCTTGGAGGCATGTTCGTTTATGATTGATGGAGGTCGAGAGAGATCACGATTGCCGTTGTTTGTTTCTTCTTTTTTTGTTTTTTTAATGGGACCTATGCATTTTATGGGATGCTTTTACGTTTCCTCTGATTGTTCAAATTGTTTTGATGGGCAATAAATATCTACAGATTTTCTAATGAACTAAGTCAAAGATACATGTGTCTCACATTAGTGATGAATAAAAGGGGACGAGCCCTCAAGGAAAACTCCTCTTAATAATTCAAGGTTTATCCAAGGTATTTGGCGAGCTTCTAAGGAGAATCTCTGGAAGTATTCTTTAAGTGATTTACTCTCATTCACCTAAAGTTGAGAGAGGAATCTTTAATGATTCTTTTAATGAATTCCACAAAAAATCTTGAAAAGTTACAAAGGATAGATCCCCTTGGAAGAGTGAAACCGCGCGAGCTTGCCCTTTGAGGGTAATCTGAAAGAGAAGCGGAGCTCGGGATATGCATGATACGTGAATGGTCGATGTGTGGTGTTGCCCCATCATGGAATCAATGCTCGAAGCTTGAAACCTGAATTGCGTTGAAGAATGGCTTGCCTAAAGGTGAGACTCTCATAACCGCTGAAGATGATTTATGTCTTGAAGGTGAAATTCATCTTGTATTAAGTGTCATACTGAAATGTCGATTTAAAAGATATTTATTTATCAAAATGACGATTACTATGGCAGATTTATGATGAGAATAGAAAATTTGACATGAAAGGGATTATGTTGATATTTATTGTAATTTTACCTTTGGATCATCTTATTTTGAGACTCCCATTCAACACCCATCTTCCAAAGAGATTCTGTCCCTCAACAAGGTCATGCCTATCTGGGGAGTGAGGCAAAAACTTGGCATCCTGGTTCTGGATGGGTTTTGAGAATGAGAGTTGAGGGAGTTCATTGACAGTGTGTGCCTATTGGCCATAACATGTTCTTAGAAATTATGGTTGAAGGGTTTTTCATCCCACAGCCAAATCACAAGGCTAAAACCAGAGTGAAAGTTTAATTTAGCCTATTATTCCCAAAGACACAATATGTAATTAAAGAGCTTAACAGAGACACTCCAAAATTTTAACGTGAAAACCTCAAAAAGAGGGGAAAACCACAGGCTAGCCCAAGAAAAAGCTATGTATCTGCTTTGAGTACAAAGTCTTTCGATAACGGATTACAAAATTGCATATGAGAGAAGAATAACCATGTAAATAATGATCTTGTAATTCTAAAATGAGAACTTCGTAATACGGGATACAAGGATGACGCCATGGTATGGCACTGAGCTGAGCCATCTTGAGCTTTTAGAGGATCTTCAAGCTTGAGCCTCTCTTCCTCCTCACTTTTTTCCTCTTCTTCCTCACAACTCTTCTTCCTTTCTTCCTTGCTTGACTCTTCCTTTTCTTCCTTGTTTGACTCTTCCTTTTCTTCCTTTCCTTGACTCTTCCTCTTTACTGCTTTGCCTCTTCTTCTTCACTCACTTCACTTGGTCCCCACGTGAGAGGAATGAAAGCCTATTTATAGATGGGAGGAGGGCATTCTAAATTCATGTAAAAGCACTCCCCGATCTGACTGTGATGATTCCTTTGATCATTTGATGTATTTTGAGCATTTGGTTGCCCAAATGAAGTCGTAATTGAGATCTTAGTTAGATCGCCGAGATGCCGATTAATTATTTCTATCGAATTGCTGATTTAATTGATGTCCCAAAAATTTCAATGATATTTTAAGTGATTGATCTCGACGGTTTTAACTCAAAATCATATATGACATCAAGGTTTTGACTAGTGTTATTTGAGAGCCATCCCTAAACTCTTAATCCATTGGCTTTAGATTTTGTTTTGTTGTATGCCGGTGCACTAACATATTGGGCTCATATTTTCTTTAAGAAAGTTTTGCCAGATATTTATTTATTATTATCTTTCATAAAGCCTTTTCTATTCATAGAAATGTTAGAATATTTCCTTCTTTAAATTCACTATGATTGTCATAAAATGGGTTCGTGTTCCTTAGGCCTGAGTTATAGCTTCAGGTTTGTTAGGGATTAATTTTGTTGGTGTTTTTAATTTTTAATTTTATCTTAATTATAAAAATATTTATTGAGGTTAGATGGTTGCTGACCGCAAAACTAGATAGCCAGGCAAATCAAAATAATTCAACTGTAACATTCCAATTGAAGAAAATTTTACATAAAATTTTAAAATAAGTTTTTCCTTTGATTCTTCAATATATTTTTTAACAACTTATTTAATTTTACTTACTACTTTTTCTAATAAAATTTTAGCTTCCTTATGAACATCCCAAATTCTAAGCTCTTATAACTTACTCTTAAAATATTTTTAGCACTCATCTAATCCTAAGATAATAATTTGATTTATTTTTCATCTTAAAATCTAAAACTAATAGTCAATACTGAGTACTTAAACTTTCACTCAAAATGACTTTATAATCTTTACAATCTATTTTTCTTATCAAAAACTAATCAATTTGTACTAAATCTATTTTTATAAGTAATAATATGCTCATTTTTTTCTTAAATAAAGTATTAATAATTATAAAATCATAGACGAAAGAAAAATTTAATATAGTCCTACCTTCATCATTAGCTATTGAAGATAACTCCATGCAATCTAAATATTAATCTTTTAGTATTACCTTTTTTAATGATGAGAGAATATTATTACAAAATATTGCTCCTCCTAGTGATATTATTTTTAACTAGTTTAGACATGTGATTTATCCCTTTGGTGATTTTTATCATCAATATTTGGCTTAGCTGAGCTTCAAACTTTTGCAACAAAGACATCAACCAAGCAAATTTTAATCACAAGTATCCTAAAACTAGAACAAATGCATGACAATCTAACAACTTATAAGGAGACGATAGATCGCCATCAGCACCTCAATGAATTCAAAATGGTTATGTTATAATAATCCATGAAATGATGCAAAGATAGCCAGGTAGAATATTTCACAAACTCTACGAAAAAAAAAGTTTTGCTTATAAGGCAACTAAATTTCATGTTACTTATCTTTTCTTCATTGCATAATTTAAATTCATTGATATTTCATTGTTTGCTTACTCTTTACTAGTACTATAAATAATATTAATCTACTTCAATTATTTATATTAGATGTTCTTTGTTAAAAAGGAGATCTCTTAGAATTAAAGCAGCTAAAATATTTTTTGTTGAAAAGTCCTTGACAATCAATACAGGTATGTGGTTAGTTTTCTTATTTTAAACAAAGGCTGACAATGTACCTTTATTTTAGAAATAATGTATAACATATTTTTGTTTTAAAAAATGATCGAAGGTGTGCCTTTGTTTTAAAAAAATTATTATTTTTTGTTTTATTTTAAAAGATTGACAATGTGCCTTTGTTTTGAAAATAATTAATGACATGCCTTTGTTTTAAAGAAAAAAGGCGATGATGTGCCTCTGTCTAAAAAAATATAATGATTTGTGTATTTTGTTTTAAAAGGTCAACAACAACAACAACAACAATCCTTAATCCCACTAGGTGGGGTCACTACATGAATCCTTCGTCTCCATTGTGTCCTATTATGTGTCAAATTCTCATTTAAATCAAGTATACTAAGATCATTTTGTATACATCTTAACCAAGTCTTTTAGGTCTACCTTTACCTTTCTTAACATAAGGCAAATCTAATGCATCTACTTCTAATCGGGTCATCTGACCCGATGCTTTATGTGCCAAACCATCTAAGGCAACTCTCCCTAATCTTATCTACCACCTACTCCAACTTTTCTCGAATATACTCATTTTGCATTCTATCTCTAAGAGTAAAGCCACTCATCCACCTAAGCATCCTCATCTCTATAACACTTAACTTAGTCTTATGCTTCTCTTTTATTGGCCAACATTCTGCACCATAAGTCATTGCGTCTTACCACCATCTTATAAAATTTTTCGTTTAAGTTTCTTTTCTATCACATAATAAAGGGGATGCATTCCTCCACTTCAACCATCCAACTTGAATTCTACTAATAACATCTCCATCTATTTCATCATCATTTTGAATAATAGAGCTTAAATATCTGAAATGCCCACTCTTATTAATGACTTGTTGTCACAACACTATACTAACTTCTACAACTAAAATTACACTCCATATATTTAGTTTTAGATCTACTTAAACAAAAATCTTTAGACTCTAGAGTTGACCTCCATAATTCATCTTATCAACAAGAAGAATGTCATCAGTAAAAAGCATACACCAAGGTACATCTTCTTGTAAATGCCTTAAGAACATCCATATCTAAAGTAAAAAAGATAAGGGCTTAAAGTGATCCTTGATGTAATCCAACAAATAGGAAAATATTTTGTCAATCCTCCTTGTGTTTGGACACAAATAATGTACTCTCTAGTATACATATCCTTAATGACTTGAATATAACCAATATTAACTCATTTCTCGTTTCTAGAACTCTCCAAAGAACATCTCTTGAAACTTTATCATAAGCTTTCTAAATCAATAAATATCATATGTAGATCCTCCTTACTTTCTATGCTTCTATCAATCAAACCCTTAATAAATGTATAGCATCCATAGTAGATCTACCTGGCATGAAATCAAACTGATTGTGAGAAACTTTTGTATCACATCATAACCTATGCTCACTATTTTCTCTCCCATAATTTAATGTATGACACATTAACTTAATTCCTCTATAATTTGCACACTTGTGCATCACCTTTATTCTTAAATATAGAACCAACAAACTCTTTCTACTCATCTCGACATCTTTTAGTCTTTAAAATGTCATTAAAAAGATTTGTAAGCCAAGAAATTCCTTGATCTCCTAAACATTTACACACTTCTATTGGAATATTATCCGCCCTACTACTTTTCCACATTTCATTTTCTTTAAAGCTTCACTAACTTCATGTATTAATAATGACGATAAAAAATGAAATTCTCTTTTTTATTTAGGTATAAAATCAACCGCACTTTCAGATCCTTCATTGAAAAGTTTATCAAAATATCCCATCCACCTATTTTCAATATCCTTTTCTAAAAAAAGCATTTTATTATTTTCATCCTTAATACACCTCACTTGAACTATGTCTTTACTTCTCCTATCTCTTTTTTCTTATACATACATCTTTCACCTTCTTTGTATCTAATCTATTATATAAATCACTAAAAGCTAAATTTTTTGCATCATATATTACTTTCTTAATCTCTACGCGCCACTTTATATCTTTCCCAATTGAAGTTTTACATCTAAACCAAGTTTTATAACAATATTTCTTTTTTTATCTTTTCACACTCCACCACCAACTATTCTTATTAAAAGCTTTTCCTTTAATTCTCCAAGCATATTTTAGCAACTTGCTTAATTTCACTTATTATTTTTTCCCACATAATGTTTTCCTCGAACATCCCAAATTCTAATCTCTAGCTTGCTCTTAAAAATATTTTTATTTGTTTTTTAAGTGTCCTCATCTAATCTAGGACAATAATTTGATTTTTTTTTCTCTACAACCTTTCATCTTAAAATCTAAAACCAATCGAGTGAGATTTTCACTTGAATGACCTTACAATCTTTACAATCTAAATGATCTATTTTTCTTATCGAAATAATCAATCAGGTTTTACTAGATTCATTTTTATAAGTAATAATATGTTCATCTCTTTTCTTAAATAAAGTGTTAGCAACTACAAAATCATAAGCTAAAATAAAATATAATATAATCCTACCTTCTTTATTAATCACTCCAAATCCATAACCACCATGAATACTTTTAAAATCTTCTACCACTCTACCAACATGTCCATTTAAATCTCCTCCAAATAAATTTTTTTCTTCAAGAGGTTCTTTTGTAAGTCCTCTAATTTATTCCAAATTTTTCTTTTAGCTTACCTCCAAACCTACTTGAGCATGTATACACTTATAACATTGATAATCTTAATATCAACAATAATCTATAAAGCTATAATTCTATCTCCACATCTATTAATGTTTATAACATTATCCTTCAAACTTTTATCTATAATCACGCCTACACCATTTCAAGTTTGACTTTTACCTGAATACTAAAGTTTAAAACCTAAATTATCAATCTCCTTGGCTTTCTCCCCAACCCATTTAGTTTCTTGAACACATAAAATATTTATCTTTCTATGAACCATAATATCTATTAATTCCATTAATTTACTTGTAAGAGTACCTATATTCCAAGATCCTAACCTAATTCTAGTTTCATGGACTAACTTCTTTGCCCGCATCCGTCCATAATGTGGGAACCCTTCTTATTTAACCGCACGCAATATAAAGTGGCTCTCACATTTTTCATATTCAAGCCATACAACGGTGGGACTACCTAGCATTAACACAATAATGATTTAAAGGATTCATGTCATGATTATTTCGACAAGTTTTACGCTGACTATCGACTACCTAACGCAACCCTCCACTTTTCATAGCTGGACTTGGGACCGGCAATGGTAGTGTTAAAAAAAGGTCGAAAGTGTGATTTTATTTATATTCATTTTCATATTAATTTGTATTTACTTTTCACTTGGCATTGAGTTATGAGATTATAAAAGATTTCTTAAATATAACAACAAGTCTTTCCTCATTTTTAGAGTTTAGTAAATGGATCATTTCTTAAAAAAAAAATAATGAGTAGAGTTGGATAATGACAAAGAGTAGGCTGACCTTGGTCTTCAACCTTCAATTTGGAGTTATGATATGATGATATAAGAGAATATTTGACGGAGGAACCTTATCAGCTTAAAAATTTTAATTTTCTCAAATAATGATAAGAATTATTGCATGGAGATTTAATGCTAAATAGTTTGAAAAATATTCAAATAGGTTGGAGTATAATATTAAAAAGAAAGTTGCATTTTATCTTTATTGTTATCTTTCCAAGCCACAAGGTGTAAACTAGCACAAGCTAAGGTATTGGAGACTCATTCATTGTTGAAGAGTTTAGAAATTGTAAGAAAAAAAAATAAAAGCTTCTAAGTCATGTCTGAGATCATAATAGTGTTTATAATAAGAGACACAAATGTGAGGATTTGATGAAACTTGTTGATCTCACTTTTGGAGTGAGGTTGACTACCTCCTTCTTATACTTAGGATTCATTTAGGTGCTAAGACCTTCCAAGTGCTAAGTCACTTTTAGTAATAAGGAGAACACCAATCCCCAACCTAGAAACTCATAGGTAACTATGGTTTTTTTAATTTAGAACCATAGGGACACCATACAGATCATATGGAGCAGTTATTGAAGTGATTGGGTGCAGGATTGAGGTATGATGTATCATCTCAGGGGAAGGGGGCACCACCCTACAATGGACCTAATCACCAAATAAAGGCTCCTGAGGCAGATAGGTTTAGTTATATACCAAAGATATTTTTCTTACTTTACATGAAGAAGTAAAGTAGGGTTTATTTTATGTTGAATTTTTTAGTTCCCTATGGAAGCAAGTTCTGAATGCAATGGCGAAGCCTGTTCATCGATCGGATGTCATTTTGACTAATTTCGATGATACAAAGTGAATTTAATTCAAATTAGTTGCAAATCCATCAAATTTGTCTTGACGACTTATAAGATACATGGAGGTCAACAAATGCCTCCCAATAAATGTGATTCGCACATGAAGCGAGTCATGTTTATTGAAAATTAGTTGACCCTTCGTGTCGACCATGAAATACTTTGACTTCAATGGGCTCACTAAAGATCTTCCATCGCCGCTTTGATGGGTTTGCTAAAGGTCTTTTGATTTTGTGTCTTTATAGATTTGATTTTCTTTGACCCAGCTTCATGCGACGGGTTGGATGGAGAAGTTGGTTTATTTACTTTGAGATTTGAGATTCTTCTCTTGTGTTTTGATAGACTTGAAGAATGATTGACCTGATTTATCCATATTGATTTGTTAGAAAGTGTATGTATGTCTTCAGTCCTGTGCTTGTAATTTTGATGGACTCATTGAAGGGTGCATACAGATGACCCAGCCTTCTGGCTCATATTAAGTCTATATCATTGAGTTATCAGTTTACCAATATGTGCTTTAACAAATTAAATGACCACATAATTCCTTTAATATAGCCATTGGCTTTCTAACTATTAATTATTTCTTGTGTTTTGGTAGACTTGATAAGAAGATTAGATTTGATATGTGCTTTATGCTTGAACAGATCGTTTAAATATAGATTGGGATGTCACCTTGCAGATAATATTAGAGATTAATTTGAGACTGCTCTAAATTGAGAGTTATTTTCTCAGATTATCTTAGTCTATTGATCAAGTGGAAAGATCTCTTGGATTCTACCTTCTTGTAATCACTAAGTTAATTGAGATTTTATCATCATCACAGAGCTCTTTCACTGATTTTCTTATGGCTATTGAGTGAGGAGAGCATCAGTGACTCAACCATTTATGGGCTTGTTGAGTTTGACCTTTAGAACCTACTCGAATCTTCGACTTAAGCTATGGTGGCTTGGTGGTTTGGCCATTAGACTTATGAACAGCAGCTTGACCTTTTCATTGCAGTGAGAGAAAGAACTCAACCATTTTAGGCTTGTTGAGTTTGATCTTTAGAACTCATCCATGTCTAACTTGGATGTAGAGGTTGATGTTTTTCCAACTTAATTGAAAGCTTCAAATGGGAGTTCTTCTAACTTTCTCTTCAGAATTTGATAAATCTAGGAGATAAACTTTTGATATGTAGATATGTCTTTTCATGCATAAAATAAGATTCTTTTTGTTCTTTATAAAGTCTGTAACTTCAATAATAACCATTATAAATATATTCAGGGATATCGGCATAAAGCTCGATGTCAACCTGAATATATATACAAGAAGATCCCATATTTCATATAAGAGGATTGAACAACCTTGATTATAAAAAATGGTTCTATCTAATAGGGGGATTATAGATTAGCTCAGAAATGTATCTATGAGTCACTATAGCACCCAAGAGGTGGTGAATTGAAAAATTTAAAACTTAAATCTTAAATTTTAAGTTTTAGTAGAAAATTAATTTTATTTTATAATGACAAGGTACAATTCTTAATGCAACAAAAATAAAAGTACAAGAAAAGTAAAGAGAGACAGTAATATTTTTTGTCTAAACCCAAGGCCACGCCCACTTAGCCACCCCTAGGAATCCACTAAATGCAAAATAGCTACAAATAGATTCTCATAACTGAGTAACCCTACAATAATAGTACTTCCCTACAAAGGAGTAGTACAACCCCAATATAAATTTTACAACACAAAAAGAAAAAAAATACAAAATAAGTTTTGATAAAATAAATCTCTCACAAATATATCGCTATCCAATTCAAAAAATGATCTCACAACTTACAAATGATCACTTAAAAAATTTTGAAGATAAAATGCTCACTTAATATTGATAAGAAATAATAAAATTAATATCTTAAAGTGATCTTACTAAGATGTTTATGTTATTAAATTTATAAACTAATATAAAATTATTTCAAAATAAATTCACAATATTCTTTTGCAAAATAAAATAAATTTCAGCAAGAATAATTTGTTTTATTTTAACCAAAAATATTCTTTCAATTAAACTAATGATCACAAAATACTTAAATAAAAGTATATGATAGATCTAAGAGCTAAGAAGCTTTTAATTAAAAAAGAGAGATCAAAAAATATGAAAATAATTTTAGCATAATAATTTATATACTTCTAAAATAGATCTAAGAATAAATGATCTTTCAAAATGAGATTAATGAATAAATATTTCAAGAAATCAGTTAAAAAATTTCAACAAAGTTGAAATAGATCCTACAAACTATCGCAAAGAGTTTTCACAGCGATGATTGAGAAACTTTGATGTGAAAAATAATGTCCAAAGACTAATCTTCAAAAAAATATAAATTGAAAGAATAAATAGATGGTGAAAATAATGAACAATAAAATGGATTAAGATCAAGAAAACAAACTCAAGTAATTTGAGAAAGGCTTAGTAAGAAGATGAAGCTTCCAAACCAATGATTTGATTTAATATTTGGAGAACACTTGGAAGGAAATCTAAGAAATTTTCTCTTAGATTTGGAGGATTTTGAATTTTGAATGAATGCTTTCAGAAGAAGAGGCTATTTATAGGAAGGTCATTGAATTATTTCAAAATATATATTATTCTAACCTCATGCTATCATGTGATAATTTAATATTCAATAAAATATAGTTTATATTAAATAAATATTAAATTAAAGACCAAAATTCTATTCACATGGGCAAATAAAAAATAATCAAATATTTAATATATTCAAAGCTGTAGCATGCATTTATTATTAAAATCACTAATATTTTCATAATAAATTTAATTTTAATCAAACGCGTCATGTGACCTATCAAATTAAAATAAAAAAAATAAAAAGAATCCATTGAGATGAAATCGATATAAATTGATTATAAAATGACTTTAGCTAAAATATAAAATTTCATATATTTTGTTAATTTTGACATGTGACATTTAAATATTATGATATAATTTATATATAATCATACATTTGTTAGTTATCATATAACCATCAAATTAAATTAAAATATTTAATTATATTAAAAATAATTACACTTAATAGTCATTATTATTTATTATTTTGACAATTCAAATGCTATGTATGAAACATATAATTGAATGTTAATTAGATAGAGATTTATATAAATAACCTCATTAAAATAATAAGTTGTGAGAAAATTGATTCATGCCAATAAATGCATATAAACCTATTATATTTTAGCTTCACATTATCCAATTTAATCTATCTTTCATTCTTTCCTCTGCAATTTTCTCAAACATATTATAGATGTATTGGATATGTAATTAGATTGATATATTGAAATACATAAAAATATTTATTAGAACATCCAAGCATTCATTTATTATCATCAAAATTGATCGGATTGAACATGAGGCTCATTAAGCCAACAGTATCACAGAGTTTGAACTTCTTTAATATAAATAAATGTAGCTCATTCTGATCATCATGTATATTTATCTAAGGATTTCTTCTTAAAGCACGATGTCGACTTAGATAAATATATAAAAATGCCCCATGTCTAACAGGAAGCTTTGTAGTAATTGTTGAGAGAATTTGGAATGTCTTTAGTTCTATGTTTTGTGCTTTCAGACTTGTTGAAGACTTCCTCTTGAGAGTTTAAAGTTTATATTTTTCTCCTATCCTGGCTTTGTGCCTTCGGGAGACTTAATGGAGTTGATGACTTTTTACTGACATAAGAATGCCTTCGGTCCTATGCTTTGTGTGAGACTTATTGAAGATTTAATCTCAAAATTTAAAATTTATATTTTTCTCTTATCCTGGCTTTGTGCCTTAGTGGACTTAATGGAGTTGATGACTTGTTGGCGAGATGAGAACATCTTCAGTCCTATGCTTTGTGCTTTGACGGACTTGTTGAAGATTCAATCTTGAAGTTTTGTAGTTCATATTTTCTTCTATCCTGGATTTATGCCTTGACAAATTTGGAGAAGGAATTTTCTAAATTATCTTAAAGACTTGTCAAGTAATATGAAATTACCTTCTACCATAACTTTCATTTTTATAGAAGGATGTATGCCTAGCCCTAAGAGCTTGTATTGGGTCAATGGTGAAGAGTCATCGCCCCATGCTTTATGTGTAATGGATATATTGATGACATGACTCTTAGTTCAACCTTTAGCTTTGTACAAACATTGATACTTCTTGATCTTTTGCTTCGCTTGGTTGAACCATCAAGAAGAGTTTCCTTTGGTTTTTGTTTTTTGCTTTAACAGACTTGTTAAATGAGTTAACATTTCTCATTTGATATTGATACCAAACTCGGCTTAGTGCCTTCTTGAGTGAGGATCTTTTTATTAGATTTTGAAAAATGACCTTACGATCATTAGAGATGATCTCTCAATCTAGGCCACTTAAACTCACCAAGTTGGAGGGAATTGGACATTTATATGCTCTCATCTTTGAACTAACGTAGTAGGAAGATCCATTATTGTAGCCTTTGTAGCGTATTGAGTAAGCAAATCTATCAGTGACTCGGCCATATTCTGGCGTGTTGAGTCTGACCTTATGCACCCACTTAAGTCTTGGACTTGAGCGATTGTTGGAGGATTTTATCATCGAGCTAATGAGATGGGGGATCTCTTCCTACGACATTTGTGGCGTATTGAGTAAGTAGACCTGTCAGCGACTCGACCATATTTTGGCGTGTTGAGTCTGACCTTATACACCCACTTAAGCCCTAGATTTGATATATGGATGGAAGATGTGTTTTCAACTTGATTTATTGATGTTTGTAGACTTAAAAATTTTTCTTTTTGGTCAGTAAGACTTTAAAATTTGTGAATTTGAATATATAATTTGAACATGTATATAAGGATCTTGGCCTTAGGCACAATGTCAACCTAAATACAAAAGGAGGCCCATGTCTTACAAGGGAAACCCTTAACATTTTACTATAAAATTCAAAAAATACCCCCTCTCTGACAGGGGGATGTTTTCTTTATTTTAGAAATGTATTCTTGTATTACGAGAGAATTTTCAAGCAAAACTTATACATGTAATGATGGTGAGAAATAATTAGTATTCTCAACACCAAGACCAATTCTCCTTCTTGAAAAGTTCAATTGTATGATCGAATTCTTTGGACATCCTTGCTTGGTAGACTTTTAAATTTTGCTAAGATTTGAGTCTAACTTAGTCAAGCGCATCAAGCTTTTCCCATCCATAGACAAACATTCTCATCTGGGTAAGATCATGTTGGATGGCTACTCAAAGTGAAGATAGTTCAACCTCAAGTGGTAGAACTATTTTAGCCCCTAATACTAGCACAAAAGGAGTGAATTTTGTGAGAGTCCTGTAGGTGGTGTGGTAAAGAAGTCTACTATAATTTGCCTCTTCACCATTTTCTAGATAGCATATGTGATGTCAAATTGTAGCAGAAGAATATCTCATCGTGCCAAGTGACCTGTCAACGCTGGTCTTATCATCAAGAGCTTCAGTAGATCAAAACTGAGATGAGAGTAATTTTATGAGATATCATGTAATGATGAAGCTTTTGGACAATAAAAATCAGAGCCAAATAATGCTTCTCGATTGAAGATTATTGCATTTCTACTTCTATTAGCCTTCGACTAATGTAATAAGAGGAGAGGTCTTCATGGGATTGATGATGCAAGAATGGGCGGATTCAATAGATACTTCTTGATACTATCGAAATCCTTTCGATATTCTTTGTCATATTTGAAAGGAGTATCCTTTTACATCAACTTCTTCCTCTTGGATGTGGATCTTTGATCGACACCTCCAATAAACTTCTTGCTTGGAGTGCGGAATATGTATTTCTTCAATCATAGATCGCTAACCTCCTCAAGATAGAGAGTTGGCAAAGATCCCGGATGACTTTTCAAGGTGTCGACTGTCAGAAATATCATCACATATGACCCTTTTCTTAGGTACATATTCTTGACGAGTTTTATTTATGGCAGATCTTTGAGAGTATAGTCTAGATGTCACGTCATTGTATTTTTGTAAGACAGTTTTACTTCGAGGCTTTTGCCTCCAAATTTGTTTACCTTTTTACCGGGACCATTCGACGGTGAATTCTTAGGCCCATTGTCCAAGTGTCACGCCTCGATGCTCATCGTGCGAGACTTGAATTGGTTAACATCTCATCGAGGTTGTAGGAGGAGGTCTCCTTGGAGGAGCAACTCTACCCTTTGTGATGATATGACCTTCATATTTTCTTTTTATCAGTCCTTTCTCCTTAGAAACTTTGAGGACCCGATGCACTCTTGCATATATAGTTTTAGTTTCTCAATCAAAGGGAACCTAATGTGTGAGGACTATTTGATTTGACCAATAGAGCTATTTCGCTTTACCCATCTTAGGCTGTCAAACATGTTATGGTTTGTAACACTCGCTTCTAGTTTCATAGCTAGTTGTACAAATTTTTGCTTGAACAATGGATGTTGAGCACGCAATTTGTCATTTCTCTTTCTTCGCTATCTGGTTAGTTGCTTATGAAGAAGCTTTTGTGTTGTTACTTCTTCGAGGCTCACTCCATATTTATTTTGGGACCTTCTATGATTCTGGACATGCGATCCTGTCACGTCCTAAAGCTCACCATGTAGAAGTTATTTAGGATGATCTTGAGTTCTTAGTACCACTGATGGTAGCTTTTGTAGTGGAACATTTTTGACTTTTTGATAATTAGTGTTTGATCCTCTTCTTCATAAGATTTTTTTCTTGACAACCTTCAGGACCAAATATACTCAAGCAGATAAAATTTCATGTTGTTTCTTCTATAAGGTTTGAGCTAACTGTTAGTCTTAAAGGCTACTTAACATCACCGCTTTATTCATTTTCACTCATTTCATTTTAAACTTGTTGTGAGGAACACTCATTTTAGCATCAAGTCTAATTACTGAGTGTAGAAATTACCGAGCTCACAGTTCAATATTTATTCTCCTTCTTTGCCTTTGAGTTAGTTTTCCTCCATATGAGGAAGCTTCAGCATCATGCTTTCTTAATGCGAAAGGTCCAATTGGCAGAGTGGTCGCATTCACAGGTATGACTGAAACTTTCTGCCAAGTGATGGTTCTTTTCATGATTGGTACTGAATAATGACCTTTTGAATACAAAGGCTTTCTTTTGAGGAACCTTAATAGTAGTCATTCCAATTGTTCTTCCCCATAGATTGGTATGTACAATATGCACGTTTCTGTGGAGATTTTGTATGATGGGAAGTCCACGCTACCAAATTGGATGGTAGCTAAAGCATCTCCAAGAATGATTACAAGATATATCTAATGTTAGCTCCACAACCTAGTGATGATGAACAAAGTTTTAAGATCAATTGATATAGAGAACAAGCAAATTAGTCATAAAGATATGATTGGCTTAGATTTAGTTTCATTGGTAATTGATTTTAAATTTTTATTTTTGTTATACACCACTGCTATTATAGTTTAGATTTGACTAGTCAAATATAGAAAGAGAAATCATTCCCCGCCAGAAGTCCTAGAATCTACACTCCAAAATTTAATTTAATCTCTCAGAGAGATTTAAACGTCGGCCAAACTTTCGCATATAAATAAGAGATAAGACATAAACAAAAGATTTCATCCCTCATTTTGTGAGGACTAGATCTGACACAGGCTTCCTATGCAGCACTATAGCACACCTCCTAATGCCGAGAACTTTCATGCTACCGTTAGATCGCTAAATGTAGATATATATAAGTAAGAATACGTCGCATTTGTTTTAATTTACGAAATTCATAATTATTAACTTAAAATAAATTCTGGTGGAATCATGACGCGTCTCCCAGATCTATGCCGCCATCCCATATCGTGAGCACTTTACATAAGAGAGGTATGACCCAATGACCGGGGATCCTTATTACAGTCATAGTCGCCCAAGTAATCTTTGTAGACTTGGATTTTTTTCAAGGAGACAAGTTAAGTCCACCTATAACAAAAGGCTATCAAATATACTTATGATTCATAACTCAAAAGGTTGAGCCAGGAACATACCTGCCACAATCACATCGTAATATAATGGTGTCATTTGACAACCACATGATCAAACGACTCGTCATAACCGCATCATATGTAGCATTTGGAAAACCACGTAGCATGTATGGTGTCACGCCTTTACCGCATAAGATTATTTGAGTTTGAATATAGTGATTTATTTGACTTGACATTAACTTTCAAGCTGTATTCTTAATCGTCATCCCAAAGAAAACGATGATGATGTGGATGAATTATTTACTTTAAATATTAAAATAATAGATTTCATTTAGTTTAGATATTTACTTAGTTAAAACTTATGATAAGTTTAATTTCAAGTATCTTGATGATAATATCCCCTCCAATTGAGCTTTTTTAATGCGCCATCATCGAGTAGACTCAACTCCAATTATTTGCTAATAAGGATCGAAGTCATGACTTATGTAATTTAAATTCTTCAAGAAATTGATATCATAACAACCTTATCAACTCTATTGCAAATATGAGATTCTTATAATCTAATATAATTTAAGTTCATTTAGAATTAATCGCCATTAGTAGACCATCAACACTATTTCATACATAGACAGTACCATGATCATATTCTATGGAGTTGAATATTTATCTCTTTCATTGGTTTGAATTAGCATATGGAGATATTCATTAGCTTTCATGCATATAGTCATAAACGATTGAATTGATTTCATCATTCTTCTCCTTTATTTTTAAACCAGCGCAATATCTTCAAACACCAAGTTTAGGTACTTAGTATAAGTGTCGAGGCCCATGAGAGAATTTTGTGATTTAGGTAATTTTATTTCTAAATTATGAGATTAATTTTAAATTTATTTAATATCAACTTAGCCGCACAGTCTTTTCAGACATTAAAATTTACACTTTAAATCTCTATATCTTAAAGACATATGGTATTTATAACTAGATTTCATCTATAATTAATCATTGATGATTTTAAAAATCATAATTAATAAAATTTCTTTTATTTTTTGGAAGGAAGCTCCATTACGTAGAATTTAATTTAATATTGCATATAATGCAAGGAAGTTATTATTTTAAATTATTCTAATATCTTATTAGATCCTTCAATAACATTTAATTATTTTTTTTACTCAAAATTGATTAATCTTTGAGTGTTCAATAGACTCTTATTTATATCTATCGATAATTCTCAAACTTATCACAAACTCTATTCAATTTTTTCGATTTCAAAATTTATGTAATTTAATATGCTTCAAAATTTTCCAAGAATTTATTGATTATGCTTATTAGTAATCATTCAATCTCATTAAAAATCTCTTATGGATTCTTTAATTTTCTCCAATTCATTTGGAGTGAATTATAATTTGAAAACTATATTTCAATTCCAAGAAGATTTTCTGTGCTCTCATTGGATATTCAATCAGATCTTCTTCTAAATCAATTAAAATGAGATATTGAAGTACTAAATTTATGTTTATTGCAAAAATATTCGAATTCTAGTTTGTAAATATATTTGAGTTCAATTCATCCTTTTTTTTTTGAAATATAAGATTTAAATTCATTTCTAATTCATTCTCATTTATAATTCAAAATTCAATTGGATATCAATTTATTTTAGCTATTATTTGTTTAGCTTGAATTTTATTGCAAATATGATTTTGGATAAAATTTCACGATTATTTTATTTAAAGATCACCATCGCAGAAGTACATCAAATGTTACCATCCGGTGTTTATGGTTAGTATTTTCAAGCATCTAAATTCATCTCAATCTGCATGAAGCATAGGTCTTTAATCACTACATAAATATATATATATATATATATATATATATATATATATATATATATATATATATATATATATATATATATATATATATATATATATATATATATATATGCAACTTCTTAAATTTCATTTTAGATTATTTATTTTTGATGTGATTGATTTTTTTAGATAAATCTTGATTCTTCCTTTTTTTAAGTCTAAATTTCAATAGCATTTCAACATAGAGGAGCCGCATCTAATAATTTTAGTCTACCCATCACACCCTGATGAGCGTGACTATTGATGTTTTAAAACATCGGATCAAACCACCCGATGAGTAAGCCTTCAAACCTGCATAAAAAATACACACATATATATACAAATTTCTTTTTACACATCCAAGTATTTCCACACATCCACCAACAACAATAATAATACTTTCGCATGAGTTAGGCTAAAAAGAATTGAATATGAGAGATTATCGAGTTGATTATGTGGGTTGAATAGGTAAGAAAATTTAAAATCGAGAGAGATATACTTAGGTTCCGTGGTGAAAAGGAATTTGACTCCAATCAAAGAGGGGATATAGAATAGCAGGAGATAGTGCTTAACGAGTCGATAATGGAGTTGCCTCTCATTGAAAAGAGTTGTCGAGGAACACCAAGGAGTAGCCCCTATACTCTAGGCGAAAAGAGAAGCGAGTAGAACAACGATGGCAAAGTTGTCCTTGCCAAGAGGAATGTCGAGGAGAGGTTCGAGTATATAGAAAAATAAGAAAGAAAAGAAAGAAAAAAAATATATATTTTCGATACAAGAATATTTCGTGTGACTACACTAACATTGTTATAGTATCGTTACAAACACGCCGATATGGATTATGATGAACACATATCCCCAAGCCAACAACAGAATAACATACCTTAGAACAGAATAAAGATATAAATATTAAGCTATTACAACAAGAAATAATTACGAATAATAAAAGATCCCCAACGGACAAAGAATACATCTAACGATGACCCCAAGGAACCATATACAATGAGAGCGCTCAAAGTAAAGGAAAGACCTTCCAATCCATAACATGAAATAACGAAAGATAACCATAATAGATTAATAACAAGAATCAAGAAACAATTGAATACACGTGAGGCAAGATCTAACAAGATCTATAAATGTAAATTAGACGAGAGAGGAAGAGAAGAACAAACCAAATACTATAAATAGAGATGAGAAATCAAAGGATAAAAATTATCTCAAGAAAGCTCTCCTCGTCCAAATCTCTCTTCTTCCCCAGCATTTCCATGGTTGAGAAGGTGGAATCGCCGGCGATCTTCCTTGCTTTTCCTCTTCCCCTTTCGAGTCGAGCCAATAAATGACCAAACAAACAAAAGGAATAAGGTTAATTCAAAAGTTTCGATCCAACGATCAAGATCCGCCAATATCATCCAGCTCGATTAGATCTCCGGATCAAACAAGCAGAAGGCAACAGGTGTATTCCACTCATCCCTGTCAGAAAAACCTAACCGCTTGATCAAAGAGCGATCCGGCAAAAGAATACCATATAATCCAAGCTCAAGCACAAGAAAGACTGATCCAAGTGCTCCAATCCAACTTGAACTAAAGACGCTAGATCCAACGGATAACACCCGCAAAACCTCCCAACAACTCCGTGGGAGTCACACGTAACTGAATACTAAGCTTAAAGTTAGCGACACCCAATCCGTGGGAAATGGACTCAATAGAACGAGAATAAGACGAGTAGATATACACTCAAGCTCATCAGATCAACATTAATCCGAAAATAGATCGTATCATTGGTGCTCTTGTTGATTCCCACAACTCACACCTACAACACTCTAAAAATGGCGAAGGAACTAAACAATGCCAAAATCCTTGAAGCATGTTACATTGAACAATAATGAATGAACAATTCAATCACTATGGCATTGACTGAAATATCAAAAAGATTGACTGCAATAGAAAACAGAAAAACAACCTCAAAGCTATGTGATGCATCCCTTTATGAATCTATTCTCCAAACATACCACACACACACATATCAATGCCTCTTAAAATAGATATGCAGAAGACCCTGAGGATTTCTTGAAAGAAGCTTTTTTGATATAACTCCTCGATGATCGAAATTTTAATAGCCTCAATATACATGGATAACGCTGAGGTATCGATGCAAGTAAATAAACAATTGCATTCTTGGCCACAATTTAAAGAACAAGTTATTGAGATTTGGCCCATCTTTATTCGAGATTTAAGAGAATCAACTCACATTACACCCAAATGACCAATATATCAATCATGATGTAACAATGCCAAGAAACTACAAGACGCCTAACCTCCATTAAAACAATAACAAGCAAAATCGCTCCCTCACACAAACACCAATCAACAAAGAACAATCAAAGAAAGCCTTTAGCAATTCAGAGGCTCACTCCAACACAATTAGATGAAAGAAGGCAGAATGGATTATGTTTTAATTGTGAGGAAAACAAAGGGCATATATGTCAAGAACTTATGTGCCTTCATGAGTGAATGAAGAACAAGAATATCAACTAGATTATAGTCAACCAAATTGGATACAAGAAAATGCCTTAGCACTGTTTCAAATATCGACCATTCAATCCGCAAGCAGTAAGATAATTGTCAAGATAATAACAAATAGTTCTCAATTCAATTCTCACCAAATTTCGAAGTATAATTGAGATATACCAATTATATAGAATAGAATAGTCCACAAGATAAGTCAGCACAACAATGATGCCCAAATATGAGGGACAAAAAAAGTCACATAATCCAAACACTTACAAAGGAGCATTCATTTTCGATAGGATGACCCATATAAAGCTCAAAACCAACATGAAACAAATGGCCAATACAATAGAAGAGAGCTTCAATCCAAGACTAATACAAAAGAGACAAGCTTTTACACTACAACCGGAAATTATCACCGTTAAGATGGGCGATAAGAAGCTTGTCAAAGTTTTAGATCAGAGAAGTCGGGAGAAATCTATCAAGGATGCTCAAGGTAGAATTCACCAAGATCTAGTTTGGATCACGAATACGAGAGATCAACACATTACGAAACCTTAAAATGGGAAGGAAATGTTTAGCCACGATGTTCCTCGACAAATAAAGAAATACGTAATGCATCCTAAGTTGACCTGAGGACAAGAGTGAGAGGAGTAATGATATGAACACATATCCCTGCCCAACAACAGAGAATAACATACAGAGCAGAGAATAAAGATATAAATATTAACTTATTACAAGAAATAATTACAAATAATAAAAGATCCCCAAAAGAAGCAAAGAATACATCAAGATTGACCTCCCAAGGAACCATATACAACAGAAGTCGCTCAAAGTAAGGAAAGACCTTCCAATATGTAAATAAGCCGTAAGATAAAGACCATAATAGATTAATAACAAGAATCAACCTAATCAATACACGATGAGGCAAGATCTCTAACAAGATCTATAAATTAGTTACGAGAGCCAGAGGAAGATTCTAGAAGAACAAACCAAATACTATAAATAGATGATGAAAGAAAGGGATGAAAAATTATCTCAAGAAAGCTCCTCCTCTGTGTCCAGCCCTCTCTTCTTCTTCCCCGAAGCATTTCCATGGTTGATCCTCACTGGAAGGTCCGTCTCCGGTGGAATGCCACATCTTCCTCGGTTTTCCTCTCTTCCCCTGCTTTTTCGGAGCAAGCCGGCTTGCCAAAACAAACAAAGGAAAGGAATAAGGTTAAAGTTTCGATCCAACGATCAAGACTGCCAATATCATCCAACGTTGATTAGATCGATCAAACAAGCGAAGGCAAAGTGTATTCCACTCATCCTCAAACAAAACCTAACCGCTTGATCAAAGAGTGATCGGGCGAAAAGAATACCATATAATGACGGCTCAAGCTCAAGCACAAGAAAGACTCGATCCAAGTGCTCCAATCCAACGAACTAAAGACGCTAGATCCAAGGATCGCTAACACCCGAAAACCCTCCCACAACTCACCGTTCGAGTCACTGAACCGACCTCACCGCACTAAGCTTAAAGTTAGCCAGACCCGACCCAATCCAGGGAAATGGACTCAATAGAACCAGAATAGAAGACAGAACAGAGATATACACTCAAGCTCACTGTATCAACATTAATCCAGAAAATAGATCGTATCAGATTATGAACAGGTTTTAGAGTGGTTTGGTTGCAGGATTTGAGCAAGATTAAGCGAAATCAACTTAAATCCAGCCAAAGGTGTTTTTGGACATGTTAAATCCACGGCTGTGCAATCCTCTAAAGCCGCTTTGCCATGGTTAAATTCGGATTTATTAAATCCTATAGGTAGGCTAATTTACGAGATTTAGACAAGCAAAAGTGCAAGAAACGGGGTGGGAGGAAAGACGAAAATTCCTTCACGACATCTCCCTTCTCTATTCTTTGGGCAGCAACAAAGCGGAAGAGGGTGAGAGAGAGAGAGAGACGGATGAGAGAAGGATGGGAGACGGATGAGAGAAGGACGAGAGACTGACGAGAGAGAGTTACCTTCGGCTCCTTGAATCAAACGAATCGGGAGGAGTAAGAGAGACCGACCGCCCAGCCAAACGAGAGAAGGTTAGAGAGCGGGAGAAAAGAGAGAGGCGGATGACGGAAAAGTGGGTTGTGCGGCTATGAATAGGAATTTGGGGTTGTGAATCCTAGAGTTAGGGTCAGATATAAATAGATATTTATAAGCTCATTTATTAAAATAAAAATTAATTCCGATTTTGATTTTTGAGATGATAAATATATGTCAATCTTAGATTATTTTGATATTTTGGACGCAACAATGCAGTCCATTTCAGGGCATTTTGCCACGCTTAGATTAAATTTAGTCAATTTCAATTCAAATCAGATCGCCACTTTCGACGCCGATATTCAGATCATTAAAATTAATCGCATATACTCATTTGATAGGTTCAATATTTACGTAATAATCAATTTCACGAACATCGCGAGATTGCGAACTTCGACTCGATATTCGCAGACGCGCATGGATTTTCCTCTCGATGACCGTGAATTACGCAATATGTATATTGATCAATTTTGATAAACGCAATGCAAGCGTCGCCGTCGGTCGTTTCGTGTCCCACAATGAACAGTATTTGGAGAACTAACAAAATAGCACTTTGATGTTTGAAATATGACATTAAGGTACATTATGAACCTAATATGTCATTATCATTTTAATGATAGATTAATTATGACTAACATGAGCAATAATGAGCAAAAGCTTCCATTAGGATTATAATTATTAATGTGGCAACTTTTTCGACTTAATTTGATGAACACAATGTTGAATGCATGGTATTGCAATCATAATTATCAAATTTTATTCATGATGAGCATCGATTGTGCGAGGGAGTGTCGACCATGAGTACTGAGGACATTGTAATAAGGTGGTAAGAAAGGAGTAAAATATAAACAGCAATCATGCTAATTATTTGCGTTTATAATAAACTTGATGATGATGACACTAAAGAGCCAAATAATGTATTAATAAAAAAGCAATCAACGATCTCAAATAATTTCTTATAGTATTTAATTAGTATATATATATATATATATATATATATATATATATATATATATATATATATATATATATATATATATATATATATATATATATATATATATATATATATATATAACTAATATTTCTTTGATGCGCATTGTTATAGTTATTAGAATAATATGTATTTTAAAATTTTATTAATAACAAATTTTATTAAAAATATATAAATAGAAAAAATTATGAAGAAAAGAATTAGAAGAATTATGAATCAAAACATAAATTAATGACTAAATTTTATATATTTAAAATTGAAAAAAATAAAAATCTCCACATAGCGAGGTGACTCCAATGACATGGATAAGAAGTTATGTGCAAGATATTTTGCACCACATAGGTTGCAAACTGCCACACCATATAATAACTTAGTCCAAATATAATTTTGTATTTATGGTTATAAAATATTTAATTTAAATGGAATTCATTTAAAAATCTGACCTTTTTTATTACCTTTAAAAGGTAACAAAGTTACATTATAAATATTAATAGCTCTTTAAAATCTAAAATATCTTATTGGAGTTTTCACAGGTTCTATAATTGATGTCGATTTACGTCAATTTTCATGAATCTTCCCTTTTATTTAAAGAACAACCAAGAAGACTAATCTCTATAGCATGACTTTTGATCCCGAGTCATATAAATAGTTGATGTGTGATGTTTGATCACCGCTAATATCTTCCATCATCTAAAATTAATTTACAATCATCACTCAACTTTAAATATTCCATATTGATGATTGTCACCCAACACCTATCAAACCATTGTCTTATATTTACTAATAGCTAACATCTGATGCACTTCTCATTTGTTTAATCTCTTATCAAAATAGGTGGATTATCATCTAAACCCTCTCTATAGCCTAACTTTTGATGTTATCATCAACTATTATCTAATACTCATTCCCTCTACACAACAACTCTAATCTACTCAAGATCTCTGAGATGAGATAACCAATGACTACTAATCAAACTCCCTGGATATTGCGGCTAATAGCATTCTAATATTGGTAAACTAGAATAATAGTAATCCAAGGATGACGGAATTATGAGATGTTGATCGAGATCACTCTCCTTTACCACAAACACTCATTCACACACACACCACTGATTTATAGATTTATGTTTATTTTCAACCTTGATCGAGAGTGGTCTCCTACTATGATAAGAGGGATAATTAACTATGGATGCTTGTATTCATAGGAAGTAGAACTCATATCTAAATAAAACTCTAACATAATATTGAGGGAAATATGGTTGAATATAAATCAATTTGTCTTATGAAGAATGAACTCCCTAAACATCCTTAATGATAGTGTGCCCCACTAGTATCTTGAGAAATATTTATCGTGATTTAGGTCTATTATATCATAATGTAATAACATCTTCTCTAGTTGTAAGAGCTCTCTTTGTATTGACTAGATCATATAAATTAAACTATTTCAATTAAGCAAGATCGCATATTTTTTCACCTTTCAAGTTCTTCACTTAAAAAATCTTGTATATTCAATGTGTTGTTTACAATGCTTGTGTGTGTGAAAGTTTTTCATACAACCTATGATTATTGTTATACATATTTTATAAAATTTCTTTTTTTTTCCTTTTTGTTTTGATTGTAATGATTGTTAGTAACTTAATAAATCCACATTCAAATAATTCATCATGATACTTATTACATGTTAATATTTATAAAAATAAAGTGCTATAGTGTTAAATTAAAAATTCTATATAGATATAGATAAGTTGATAGCCATTCACAAGAGATATGATATGTTCTATGTGAAAATTTTAAGAAATGTAAATGTCATACGGATTTAACTAAGTCCTAACCTAATTGAAATGATCGCCTTCACCATAAATAGAGAAGACATTACTACAAATTAATAAACTTGAACCATGGAACATATCTCCATTTGTGGTGGTGAGAGAAATCTTAAAGTGTCAAGATTATCATTGGAGACCACACAACACAGATGTTAATGGCTAACGAACATCGCATGTTATCCATTGATAGTTATTGGACTCATTTAATTGGTACAATCATTTTAATTATAAACTTCTTGAAATGATAATATTTATAGATCTAACAAATTTTGGCAATCAAATAAGGTGTTAAAACATTCAAAAAAAAAAGAAGTATTTTGGAAAGTTGCACACTTCTCTATCTTATAGAATGAATTTCTTTCAAGCCATAATATTGACTTTTGATATATAAACAATTCTAAAACTCATAAATTTATTGAATTTGTTTCTTCATTAATTATAAACTTCATGAATTTATTATGATTTGTACATTCCCAATGCCTTAATGAATTTAGAATTAAGCGATATTTAATTTATTAGATTTATAAAGTTGAAGTACTTATGTCAACTATAAGCATTCAATATTTGCAGAAGTTTTAACTGACCCAATAGTCATGAGAAGTTTATAATTATATTTTCGAGTGCTTGATTTAAGTCGTTTGCACTCTGATCCACACTTTCTTAGTATTATAAGGTTCATCTTGATAAATAAAACTAGCTTAATTAATTATAAAGTTAATTCCAAAAGTTTCTAACACTGTTATGTTCTGAGATCTAAACATTACATAAAATATTAAAAAAGAGAATGATGTATTAAGTCATTGCCCATTAGGTAAGAACAAAGGAATAATTATCATTGAAGAGAAAAAAATGGAAGACATTGCATATGAGGAAGAGAATCATAAGATTTATGAAAAAAAAAAAGAGTAGGAAGTGAGGTAGAAAAGAGGAGCATGTTGCATGCATTAAGATCTAACTTACAAAAGAAAAAAGTAATAATAGAGGAAATAAATGAATCCAAGAAGTTGAAATCCTAACATAATTCCATAAGAAATCTTAAATTTGGGATTTTATAAAACATAGAATTTTTGTAATGCTCTACGACGACATTTCTCAAAGGCATGCGTGTCAGTTGACACAGACGGTCCACACCTCCATATGTGGAAGTGTCCAATTAAAATAATATTAAAAAATTAAAATGATACTAGTGTCTTAAATAATTAAATTAAAATTATATAAACAATATTTTAAAAATAGTTTTTTATATTTAAAATTATTGTAGAGAGTTTTAAAAATTTAACGAATGAGATTTGAACTAAAAAAGAGAATAATAAGATATTTTTATTATAAATAATTAAATTTGTAAATTTAGAATTGATAATAAATTTTATTCATTAAGATTCTTAAAGTATAATAAAATTAAGTACTTAAGTATATATATATATATTAGTTAAGTAATTAATTTAAATTTTTTTTATTAAATGACTTATTTTTTATTTATTTTATTTATACATATTATTCTAAATTATTATTATAATACTAATAAAGATCCATCGGTGATATCATATCATATCCATATCTGCATCAAGTAATGCTATATGTCTCTTCTTGAGCCCTTGACTCTATCATGTGAACTAATAATATATTTTAGATTAAATACATTCAAAGACCCAAAACATCATGATTTTGGTGATATCATTCAATGAAGTTTAAGATAAATCCACTCTAATTTGCCCTTTAGAATGTAAAGCAAGTAATAAAAATCATAAAAAAAATTTTAGTTACAGATTACATATTTATGTATAAATGATAAATAATCGGATAAAAGTATCTCATTGACTCTCTTTAGATAAATGATTAACTTCTAGGAGTTTCTCCTCCAATGTACCATGCCTAACAAATGACCTTTGATTTGGACCCTATTTTCTCTCTTCAATTTGAAGCTTCTTTCATTTTTTTTAATTCAATTTTTTAAATGCAGTTAAAATGTATTTCTTTTTTTTAAAATATCACTACTTCTGGAGCTGCAGTTCACCACGTTGCCCAGCTCTCCACCAAAACCGCATCCTACTTTTCTCCCCTTACAATTCAAACGCTGCCATTCAATATCACCTTCGCCGTAAACTATTTGTTTGCAAAAGGAAACAAGGCCTAAAGCAAAGAGCCTTAACTGGACTCCGCCCAAAGCAGCGATGGCTTCAACATCCCACCCCCTTCTCTCCTCATCCTCTTTCTCTTCCTCTTTCATCCATGGCGCTTCACTCCACCCCAGATTCCCCTCTCTTCCCGTCCCTCTCTCCCTCCTCCCCCGTCGTCAAAATTCCTCCTTTCTATCTTGTCTCTCTCCCCCTCAGAAACCCCTCCATTTCTTGTCCAAGCCCCGCACTGCCGCAGCTGCTACCATCCTTCTGTCGGCTCTCGCCCCAGTCGCCCTCGCCGCCGACGACATCTCCTCCTTTACTCCTCTCCCTCCCACCTTATCCGCTCCTGTCCAGCTCGAATCCGCCGCAAACCCTACCCCCTCCACACCAAACCCCTTCTCTCAATCCCTCCTCACAGCCCCAAAACCTCAGTCCACCGATCTGCCAGAATCGTCCCAATGGCGCTACAGTGAATTCCTCAACGCCGTCAAGAAGGGCAAGGTGGAGCGTGTCCGCTTCAGCAAAGATGGCAGCGCTCTCCAGCTCACGGCCGTTGACGGTCGCCGCGCAACCGTCATCGTCCCCAACGATCCTGACCTAATCGACATCCTCGCCATGAACGGCGTGGACATCTCCGTCTCCGAAGGAGAGGGAGGCAACGGCCTCTTCAACTTCATCGGTAACCTCATCTTCCCCGTCCTCGCCTTCGCTGGTCTCTTCCTCCTTTTCCGCCGCGCCCAAGGCGGACCCGGAGGCGGCCCGGGCGGACTCGGTGGTCCTATGGACTTCGGCCGGTCTAAGTCAAAGTTCCAGGAAGTTCCGGAAACCGGAGTTAGCTTCGCCGATGTGGCAGGCGCCGACCAAGCCAAGCTCGAGCTTCAGGAAGTCGTCGACTTTTTGAAGAATCCTGATAAGTACACTGCTCTTGGTGCTAAGATTCCAAAGGTTGTCTTTTGGTTGGGCCGCCGGGAACGGGGAAAACGCTGCTAGCTAGAGCGGTTGCCGGTGAGGCTGGCGTGCCTTTCTTTTCTTGTGCTGCTTCAGAGTTTGTGGAGCTTTTTGTTGGAGTTGGAGCTTCGAGAGTAAGGGATTTGTTTGAGAAGGCAAAGGCAAAAGCTCCCTGTATTGTTTTATTGATGAGATTGATGCAGTTGGAAGGCAGAGAGGGGCTGGGCTTGGTGGTGGGAATGATGAGAGAGAACAGACTATCAATCAGCTCTTGACTGAGATGGATGGCTTTTCAGGGAACAGCGGGGTCATTGTTCTTGCTGCTACTAACAGACCTGATGTTCTTGATGCTGCTTTGTTGAGGCCAGGACGATTTGATAGGCAGGTTACTGTGGATAGACCCGATGTTGCTGGTAGAGTAAAGATCTTGCAGGTTAGTAGTCTAAATTGAGGCTTTTGGTCTCTGGAAACTCTTGCAGTTTATGACTAGCATGTGTTCATCTTATTTTAGACTGTTGCAGTTAAGCTAAATCCTTATCTAGGAGAGCTTTATATATATATAAAGATATTTATTGTGATATGCTTCTTCTGACACAATTATCTATCAATGCACTAAACTAAGTCAAGCAATAAAAGTTAGCGGTTAAGTCTCATTCAACTTACATTACTTCAAAAATATTGCAAGCATCATGTGTCCAAGCAATGATGCAAATCAGTAAAAATAGAGCATAAGTTCCAGAATGAAATGTTTAACTCGGTGTGGTTTGGGTTTTGGGTTTGTGCAGTGAACATTAAATTGTGAAGTGTTTTCAGTCATTTCATACTATAGAATACTGATGGTACAATTCATATTATGATTGTTTAGCAAGTGATAGCACCTGAAGTGCCATTCAAATGGAAATAAGGATGGATTCTGAGTTGAATGGAAAATTGAGTAATTGCTGGTTATCAATCATGGTGTACTTTAAAACATTTCCCTTTAGTCCTTTACGAACCTTGGCCATGATCGAGTATGCGTAGACCAATGTGAACCTACTTGTACTAAAAGCAGAACTCCCATAGTTGAATTTAGGTTAGAAGGATGGATATTCAATTATTCTTTCAAGCCATGATGATTTAACTCATTGATTTTACATTATGATGTAAGATTTAAGTATTTTCATGTTTGTGGAGTTTCTTCATTGTTACTGTCGCATTAGCTATCAAGTGATACTGAGTTGACTAATCTTGCAGGTGCACTCGAGAGGGAAAGCGCTCGGAAAAGACGTTGACTTTGACAAAATCGCTAGAAGAACTCCTGGTTTCACAGGAGCAGACTTGCAGAACCTGATGAATGAAGCTGCTATTCTTGCAGCCAGACGTGATCTCAAAGAAATAAGCAAAGATGAGATCTCTGATGCTCTGGAAAGGATAATTGCCGGACCAGAGAAGAAGAATGCTGTTGTCTCAGAAGAAAAAAAGAAACTGGTTGCATATCATGGTACAATGTCTTGTTTTCTTTTTGAGGAAAAAAAAACATTTGCGGATTTTAATGTACTAGCATCCAAAACAGCTATTTAAACCTTTTTTATTTCTATGTACAGAGGCTGGACATGCACTTGTTGGTGCCCTCATGCCAGAGTATGATCCGGTCGCGAAGATCTCCATCATTCCCAGAGGTCAAGCTGGTGGGCTTACATTCTTTGCGCCGAGTGAAGAGAGACTCGAGTCTGGACTTTACAGCAGGAGCTACTTGGAAAATCAGATGGCTGTCGCACTTGGTGGAAGGTCTGCTCCTATAATGAAGTGATTTTCATATTCTTTATCAGGCTACTGGCTCCAGCATTGATTGCTCCCATGCCTGTTTTTGCAGGGTAGCCGAGGAAGTGATCTTTGGGCCAGATAATGTTACCACAGGAGCATCGAATGATTTCATGCAGGTTTCTCGTGTGGCAAGACAGATGGTCGAGAGATTTGGATTCAGCAAGAAGATTGGACAAGTTGCTATCGGCGGACCTGGTGGTAATCCATTCCTTGGTCAGCAGGTGATGACGTAATGTTGATTCATTATTTAGATTTAGAACTTTAATATGTATTTGAGGTTTTGCCTATTTGATAGCGATAACCAAAATATTTACAATTTTCAAGCTTTGTAAAAGCATATAACTGTTCCTCAGTCTCTTCTGAATGCTTTAACTTTATTGGAATTAGTACCAAATTGACATCTAGAGGACAATGGATGAGGAAAAGAATGATTTAACAAGCCAAACTTGCTTAGTGGTAGTAAATAACAGCTTGAGCAAACAAAACTCTTGTTGTTTCTCGTTTGAAATTTATTTTTTCGTGTTTGTTTGAAATTTATTTTGTCGGTTTCGTTTATATATCGAACTTGAAATGTTTGTTGTCGTAGTTAATCCAGAACGATGCTCACAACCAGCAATTATATTATGGAGGATTGAATCTGGCCAATTCAGATAACAAAAGTTTTAATCACTAAGCGCCAGATTTGTGATGTAAATGTGTTCGATTTATATATATAATAGTAATAATAATAATAGTAATAAATAATAGTAATAAATAAAAATAATAGTGATAAAATAATAATAATAATAATAATAATAAATAAAATAATAGTAATAAAATAATAATAATAATAATAATATAATATAATATAATTTTTTATTTCATAAATCAACAATCGATCAAACGATTGCTCAGTGCTTATATATCGCTCAATGAGTGCGAAATGTCTCGACAACACAGTACAATAACAACACCAAAGCTATTGCAACAAATGAACTTTTGACAACCCTACTTAGTGGGCATTGATGATGATGATGGATTTAATGACATGATTTGCTTATTTTTTTGGGCTTGTACCATGAATTATAGAAGATGAACCAATAAGACATAGATAAATTTAAGGGGATTTGCATACATACCACATAATTATATATCTAACACCTAAACTTTAATATTTACATAGATAACACCTAAGTTTTTAATATCTCATAAAAAATATCACTATCATCACGATTTTTAATGCAAAATACACTTTTTCATGCATAGGAAGGTGTTGTATGTATGTAAATATTTAACTTTAGGTGTTGGATATGTAAATGCATAAGAATTGTGTGGCATGTAAAACTTCAAAATAGGTTTAACATTGCATTCTGCATTTAAGTAGAAATTAATGAAGAATATAAAGCCAGCCCCAAAGAGTTCATACTGTGTGTTAGTTTATTCATTCATAAGCATGATGCTGAGGCATATTCCACTTGCATTGATAGGAATGAAACTGAAGTTTTTACTAAAAATGGCTATTTTGTCTCTTTGGCACCTTTGATCAACAGATGTCAACCCAGAAGGACTATTCCATGGCGACAGCTGATATTGTGGACTCAGAGGTGAGGGAGCTGGTCGACAAATCTTATTCTAGGGCAAAGCAAATCGTCACCACGCATATTGACATTCTTCATAAACTTGCTCAACTGCTCATTGAAAAGGAAACCGTGGATGGAGAAGAGTTCATGAGCCTTTTCATTGATGGCAAAGCAGAATTGTATGTTGCCTGATCTCACTCAACTCCTTATGAATCATTTATGTGCATCAAATATTTTTGTATAAAAATATTAACAGAAGTTCAGAAGTGTTATGTTATAGATGAATGATTCTCTTAAGCCAATGAAACCCATATAAGATAGCAATTTTGCGACCATTCAAGCTGAAAGGTAAAGGCCTAAAAATTTGAGTTTTATATATGTGCTCTATTTTTAACTGCTCTCTGCATGAATTGTAAGCCTAATAATAATATATATAAAAATTTGTAAGCCTACAACTATTTGTTTGTCTTTCTAATACATCAACCAGAATAACAACCTTCATCCCACTATATGAGGTGGGCTGTTTAATAATCTGTCATCCTAACAATCAATAATAATATATATAATAGAATTATATCTTCGAATAAAGTATTAACTTGTGATATATGGAATTAAATCAAATTCAAAATGGCAAAATCAAATGATTCAAAACTCTCTTATAAAAACTAATACAAATTTTTAACATATTTAGAAAGTACTAGTATATTACTAGAACTTGGGAAAAGAATTATTGAGAACCAACAGATTCTCATTAATAACATTACAATAGTCGTAATTCTTGTGGAATGCGTTTGTATTGAATTTGACTTACAAGGATTAAATTTTAATGACAACCTTCCCTGGTATTCAGAAAAACCTGTTATTACTAAGAAGAATATTGAGCTATACCTAATTAATGTTGTAGAAATTAAAGAATCATCACAAGAAATAGATGAGTTAGTAGATGTATTAAATCATCATCAATTTATGAATAATATGCCATAAATTCCTTTAATAGATAGACATTGAACTAAAATCAAAGTATAATTGACTCTTAACTAGGTTAATTGAGTTACTAAACTTAAATTGATCTATTTGGGTCCTACTGAATCAAAATTCATATCAAATAAAATTAAATCAAAATTAAACAAAATTTATTCTCCGTAAAAGCTTTGAATTATTAGATCAAATCCTCTTAGCCCAATAATTAAGAACAAAGTTAACACTTGAAAGACAAAGGGAAAATCAATTTTAAATGAAATCTCCATAGACAAAAAGAAATCTCAATTTTAGCCCATTTATCCTCATCCATGACCTTGAAATTTACCGAAGTATTCACAAAAAAAATTTCGAGCTTTAAATCTCCATGGCCAAACCACCCATGATCATCATTAATGGAGGTAAGATCAGCCAAATGCAAAACCAACACCTTAAGCCTCCCCAAGGCAATTTATCACACCTTCATTAGCGCTCAAGCAACCAAAATGAAACTCCTCCCCCTTTCCCAACCTCAAATTCACCGAGAGAGTTAATTCCGGTGAATTTACAGTGGAGCTTGGTCTCTAGAGCGATCCACGAGGACGCAAGAGGTCAAACTTAACCCAAAGCTTCTTCTCACATCAATGAATGTTTTTGAATCAACAACACCACCGAAATTTGCTTTGACAAGGCAACCACCTTAAATTATAGCTAAGCCGCTAGGATCTAACCGTGCAGATCCCTTGCATTTTCATTTTAAATCATTTTGGAAACTATAACCTGCAAAATGGAGCCTGAATCTCCAGATTTTAGCTCCTGAACACGGACTGCTCGCAACTTTCACCAACGATGGGGGAGACGATCTCTCCGCCATCCATTCTTTGCGATTAGCATCAATGGTCACGATTTAGTCGTTTCATTAATTCAATTTATTTTCTTTAAGATCATGAGATTAATTCGGATCAATCCTGCGCCTCACACATCCCAATCACGTGATGAAATGCATAACTACTTCCCATCATCTCTTAGCTTGATTGAGCAGCGAGAACTTTTCAGTGTTCGATTTCTCTCTGGAGGCGTCGATGGAAAGTGAAGACACGTGATAAATATAGTTCTCATGTGAGATAATACAACATCCATACTCACAAAATGGATGAGGTGTTAGGTGAATACCCATTGCAAAAAAAATGCATAAACACTTTCCCTATTAGGTGCTGACAGGGATAAGTGGGAAAGTAGGATTTTAAAAATACTAGAAAATATTTAAAATTTAAAAAAATCATAAGAAAAATAAAATACTCATCCAAAATTATGAATAACCTTTTATGAATTCAACATCCAAAAGAAATCTAATGAATCCAAAAACTTGAAATTTTGTTGGTTTTAAGAGTAATTTGAATTTAACTAAAAATTAAATTTCTTTTATTACTCTTAAAATATTAATCCAATTAAACTAAATTTTTTAGAAAACAAATTTAATATTATTCCCCAATTACCAGAAAAATTTTAAGTCAGAATAATAACTAGATTAAAGTTATTAATTTTTGAACTATCTTGAGTAAATAATTAATTTAAAATTACGTAAATTATAAAAATACATCTAGATAATTTAAAACACTTTTATAATCAATAAAAAAACCTAAGAAAAATTAATCAGACCTTTTGAATCACACAAAAGCACAAAATCACTAACCTAGGATTAATTAAAAACTTAATTTATTAACTTAATCAGCTAAAAATCAAAAATTATAGCAAATCAACTATTGAATAACCACTCTAGATTTATAGTTCAGAGAGAAATCTAATGGTTCTAAAAGCTCTAGACTTTATAAATTATTTCAGAATTATTTGAATTTTATTAATATATTTTTAATTATTCTTAAAATACAAATCTAATTAGGTTGAAATTTTTATGATAGAAATCTAATGTAAAATCTACTTGCTATAAATTTTCTAGCCATTTGAAATTTTAGAAAAGTTATAATTTTTGAAACATATTGGGATAATTTGGATAAATCTAATATAAAATACAAATTTACAAATACACCAAAATGTTTTACTTACTTCAAAATTATAAATACCTTCCCTTTGGAAACATCATCCATAGAGGAGTTTAATGAACTCATGATCACCAAATTTTGTTGAATATTTTAAGAATAATTAAAAAATTTATTTTCAAATAAAGCTAAATTATTAAGAATAGTTTGGCTTTACTTGAAAATAAAATTTACTTAATTATTATTAAAATACATAATTAATCAACTTAAACTTTTATGATATGATTAACATCATTCTCTAGTCTCTAGAAAAATTTTAAGTCAATTTGATATCTGGATTGAAAATTATTGATTTTTAAATCATCTTAATGAAATTTAATTAAATAATTAATTAAATCATAAAAATTATAAAAAATATCATTAATTGGTATAAAACAGTTTCATTACTAATATGGAACTTAAGAAAAGTAATTATACGCTCTGTATTTGATTAAATCATAAAAATCACATAATTAAAGCGTAATAAGAGATTAAATTATAATTAATTTGTTTAAAATTAGGTTAAAAGTTTAAAAATTCATAAGAAATTAACCATTAAGCCAAAAATTATAAATCATTTCTTTCTATATTCAGCATCTAGAGAAGAATTCAACAAATTTGAAATCATTAAGTTTTATTGGATTTTTTTTTGAGTAATTTAACTTTTATTAAAATTAAAATTTCTTAATTACTCATGAAATACATAATTGACTTTCTATTTTTATGATAGGTTCAGAACATCAAAATTTATTTCTCATAAAATTTCTATGGCATTCTAATTACTAGATTAAAAGTTAGTGATTTCCAACCCTCTTAAGATAATTTAATCAAATAATTAATTTTTAAAATAATAAAATTTACAAAATAGGATTGATTAATTTAAGCATCTTCCTTAAAGAAAAATGATTAGACCCTTCAATCATAATTAAAGCATAACATTTACAAATACAAAGTTAAATTTACTTAAATCAATTAATTTCATTAAAGAAAATTTTAAAAAATTTCAATAAATTATAATAAATCAAATACATTATCAAAAATTATGAATAAAACCTCTTTGAATTCAGTACTCAGAGAGAATTCCTATAAAAAATGAAAATCCTAAATTTTATTAAATAATTATAGACTAATTGAGAAATTAAAGAGATCTTAATTAATAAAATTAATAATATAATTTAACTCTAATTATGATGAAACCTTCAAAAAATATTCTTAAGAGTATCTTCTACCTTCAATAATTTTCTTGAAGATTTACATAAATCTAAGATTGGAAATTAAGGTTTAAACTTAAATAAAGATTAAATTTGACTAATCAATTTTTTAAATTACAAAAGAATTATCAAAATTAATGAATCACATTTGAAATTATCTAATAAACAAAGTAGCTTTAAATTAAAGCCATTAAATAATTTAAACTCAATTAAAGATGATTAATTACATAATCCAAAATTAATCAAACTTAATTAAACTTTAATTAAACATCAATTAAATTAATCATTATAAATGATTAAAATTTATAAAATCACCCAATTTAGAATATGGGAGAGGCTTCTTCATTCTTTAGTGAAATGCTTATCCTATTAGAATTAGAGTGTTGAGAAGAGTGGACCCTATCTCAAGTGAGGTACATTATCTTCCTCACTCATTAAAACTTTAAAGGGTTGTTTGGTTGTTAAAAAAGAAATGCAGTATAAAAGAAATTTAATGTAAAGAGAATATAATATATTTAAAATATTTTGTGATTATTTGGATGAATGTAAGTTAAACTCAAGAATTTATTTTTTTGTCTTTGATTTGAGTAAAGTAAAATTAATGTAAATTTAGCGGTGGTGGTGAAGCGAAAATGTATCTCAAATGAATTGGTGGTTGATGCGGCAAGCTTCAATAAGCGATCTGTAGTGCGTGATCATCATGCAACATTGGATCATCTAGATTTTATCGGATGATGTCAGCGATAACATGGATGGTAGGCAACGGCTACTAGTTTCCATCCTCACTTTACACTAATCGGTATAAAGTAAAATTGCCCAAATCGGATAAAATTCTTTTGCATTGGATTTAAACTAAAGGGTGAAAAAAAACTCATTGAAATTTTACATTGCATTTCTTTTTAAGCCATCCAAACACCAATATTTCATTTTTCGCTGAAAAAGAAATGCAATGCATTCCTTTTCACTCAACCAAACAACCCCTAAGTCTAATCTTAATTTGAACTAAATCAAAACTTAAAATTCATCTCAAAATCATTTAAAACAACTAGACTAAAATCACCCAATGGTAAAATAATTGAACTTTTAACTTAAATCAAAACTTAAACCTTAAAAGCCTACTCTAGCCTCACCACCCTATCTTTTCACATACACTAGACTACTAAGTTACTAACTTTAGACTTAAGTTAGGATGGTACTTTGCTATGACATGTTGATTTTTTTTTTTTTTGTTTATTTTCTAGTGTATTATTTTGGACTAATGTTAGTATTCTCATAGCCTGGATGCAAGGCATTGTTTATTATATTAACATTATTTTCTGTAAGGAACTATACTTTATAAAAAGGGACTCATATAATAAAATTAAAATTAATATCATTTCATTGCAAGTGTTATTTACTTAAGTCCCTAAGCATTTCCCATTATAATAAGTGGGCTTAATACCCACTATGTTATGACCATATGTTTGAAATATATTTATGTTCCACTAATTTCTATTTTGGAGGTTTTAGTTAGATTTATTTAAAATTTAAATGTAATTTATACTAGAATAAAGTTAGGATTTAGGATTAGTAAGAGTGGACTGCATAAGTTGATGGTCTCCTATGAAGCTTAAGGAGGTTCTTAAAAGGCGGGACGACCCAAAGAAGAAAAGTAAATAAAGACCCCCATAGATTAAACTTTTATTTCTGATCTGAGATGTATAAAGGTAGAGCTTGACTATCTATTTTTTCTCTTTCATTTAGGGTGTATAATGAAATCCAGTCGCACCAGCCTTTTATCTTATTAATTTAATTAGCTTGGTGTTTACTTTTTTTGCACACTAAAACAATTTTTTATTTCTTTATATAATTTTGTGATATGATGTGAAACTAGTTTATGCAGTAGACACTTAAGATAAAATTAATTTTTCTACATAATTTAATTAAATAACTTAAATAAAAAAAATAATTACTCTTAACCTCTCATAATTAAAGCCATGAGGTTAAACAAAAAAAAAAAAACAACTAAATTGATCTACAATTTGAAAATCATGATTGCATATTGCTTCATCACTTCTTGAATTTGGCACTTCTCCCAATGCACATAAGGGGCATCTAACCATTAAGGATGACCACCATTTTAGAAAGAAGTCTATATTCTCTTCTAATTACATCTCATTATAGGCATAATCGTATGCCAAAACCTTAAGAATAAAATCAAGTGTCTAAAATATATAAAAATCTGAAAATTGTTGTGTTAGTTAGAAGCATATCATATCATTCATGATCTTAACTTTAAGGAGTAAATTTAGACTCTTTAATTCTTTCCTAATCAATAAAAGCCTAAACCATCTTGCATTTTATAAAATTAAGCTCATAATTTTAAAGTATAGGAGGTGTTAGATGGCAATCTTATCAGGCAAGCTATAAGTCCAGAAGAGCCGGGATAAGTTCGTACTCTTTGATAAGAGAGAAACATTGCATTCTAAATTTCTTCTAATAAATTAGATTAAGCTTCTGTCTTATGTTAGAAGCACCTTTACATATAGGATCTGAGGAATTTTATTTCTCTTTTGCTATGGAATAAGTTCTCGCCTTTTAAGCTTTTCTATAATCTTATATTATTAGAATATAAACCATAACATTTTAATAAAAAATTAACTCAACCAAATAATTCTTACTTTCAAAATTATAAAGCCCAACCATATAATAAGTTGAAGCATTTATTGGACTTTTTAGTATCAAAACACTCCTACTTCCTCTTATTTGGAGTCTAAAAAAGAACTGTTTCCTTTGATCTATCTCATTTGACTTTTATATTTAACAGCCTTAAAATCAAACTTTGAAATTTACATAGATAAAGAGCTAATTTCTTTAATAAAAAAATTTGTTAAGAGAGTTTCCCTTTCTTAAGATGTAATTAAATATAAGAACTTACCCCTGGTCTATTTTATTCATATAATTCAGTGAAAAAATCTCTATATATGCATACTAACTAACTTTAAATAGTGTATGCAAGTGCAACTATCATTTAAGTAATAAAATGATGAATATAGTATTACTTATGTGAGGATCTATTATAAAATTTTTATTTAAGTTAATTACTAATCTCTTGCTAACCTAATTTTTATTCAATCATGTCAAATTGCTGAAATTTTAAAAGTGCTTAAAATTATAAGAATGATTTTTGTAAAATATGATTTTCCTTAATTTTAGAAAACGTACTCTAAATTTATGAAAATTATGATAAATGATATGCACTAAATTAATGTGAGTTTTTTAAAAAAAAATTTATAATTGTCAATCAGAAGCTTAAGTGTCATATCATCTTTGCCTAAATCATTATAACCTAATCATTATAATTAATTAATTAACTTTTTATAATCTAGTTAAAATAAGTGATTGTATTAAGTTTATCTTTCTTACATGTTTACATATTTAAAATATTATGTCGATGTATAATTAGTAAATTCATTTTCTTTTCCTTCTTATTCAACTAGGGCTCTTATGATATCTCTATATATAAATGAAACACGAAAAAAGCAAAATAATATAAATATTGATGAACAAATAATTTTCTTATGTATTACTCACATCAATAATATTACATAATAATCAATATAAATTCAGAGAACTAATATTTTAGTTGCTCATTTTATAAAAGGAAGAAAAACATTAGCATCCATAAACATATGAGATTATTTTGAACAAAATCAAAAGAAAAGAAAGAGTAAATTGAGTAATTTCTTTTAAGTTTACCCTTAATCCAAGTCCTACCTCTTAGCAATGGGTTCCCTTTCTAATAAATCTTCTTCTTCTTTAATCTTTATCATGAGCAACACATGAAAATCATGAACATGATCACAAACAAAGGGCTGTACACACAAGACTTGGAGTCTCATCCTTTAAGTGTCACACTCACACTTATACTCACAATGCTTGAACTTCATACATTGCTAAAAAAAATTTCTCCTTCCATTTGTTCTCCATTTTATAACCTGAGGCCTCCCCTAGTAGTTGACTCTATGTCTTAGAACTCCTGAGCCTTTGTTGAATGTACAAACTAAATCTATTGTATCATGTTTTTCTTGTGAATGCAACACCTAGGCACTATGTAACACTAAAGCTTTGATTCTTCATTATCGAGGCACTCTCCTCTTTGTCCTGGGATTTAATAAGATGCATTTTAGCATTATATTGACAGTTATTTTAAGTCATAGCACCTCGGTGCCAACATTCCAACACCAAGGTGTTGGGTTCTCTATCTTTGAAATAAATTTCTAAAAAAAATTAGCACTGTAGCGCTGGCTTTCCAGCACCTAGGCATTGTGCTCTCTATTTTTAATCAAAATAAAGGCATTTTGGGACTCCTTTAAGCATCACAAATTGCCAATGGAGTGCATAAGCACCAAGCTTTATGTTTGGTGGTCCAACCTGTGGTAGCACCTAGACGTTATCTTCTCTGTCTCTGCAGCTTCATACGTCCATCAGTAGTATTGTGGCACTGCATTGTGTAGCACCGAGGCACTATCCAAAAATTTAGCAATTTTCTTCCTTTCACTTCATTTAGGAAATTTCTATCAAAAACATTAAAAATAAACTTAAAAAACACATTTTAACATTAATTATGCACATAATATACATTTAAACACAATAATTTCATTAATATTTTAATGTTTATCACATATCCACAGCCTTAAGAATCCTTTTTAAGTGATTGAATCTATTATAGTGTGATATTTTTATCTCTTAAGATGATATATTATTCTTTAATGTCATGTTTACTCACTTAATTAAAAATCTCCAAGATTTGTATGGTGTCCTAATTAAAAAGCTCCATAATATGCTTACTCTTTTTTTTGTTTTGAATGACTTATAAGGATTAAAAGAAAGGATATGTATTGAAGAAAGAATATTTATTAAAGGAGATTTTAATGAACATGTTTGTAAAGAAGTAGAAGATTTAAAAAAAATCATAGTGGTTATGAGTTTGGTGTGACTAATAAAGAAGATATGACCATATTAGATTTTACTTTCATTTATGATTTAGTAATTGCTAATACTAAGAGAAGATATGAGCATATTATTACTTATAAAAATGGATCAAATAAAACACAAATTAATTATTTTTATAAGAAAGATAAGTCATTTATATTATAAAGATTATAAAGTCATTTCAAGCAAAAGTTCAAGTACCTAGTATCGACTATTAGTTTTTAGATTTTAAGATGAAGAGTTGAAAGATGAAAAATAAATCAAAATATTATTCTAGAACTATATTACAACACTTATGTGGTGAAAATTATTCTATACATCTCCGCCTTCATTTATCTCCCTTTTCTTTTTAGGTAAAAGAAGGATAAATAGAAACAAAAATATATAAAATACGTCTTGTTGGGACACCATGCAGATCCGCAAAGGTTCTTATTAGGGTGATTGAGTATGGCATTGAGGAAAGATGAACTATATCGAGAGATAGAAGTCACCAACCTACAATGGACCTAATCACCTCAATAAGGATTCCTAAGGACTATGGGTCTTGAAATATGCAGAGATTCTTCTACTTTACATGAAAAGTAAAGCGTTTATTTTAAATGTTCATTAAGTTCCTTTGACAAATATAGTTAATTACATCTAAGAGCGATTCTTAAGAATACTGATTAAATGATCATTGTCTCCAAAGATTTTGAAAAGGTAGGACTATCAATCGATTGGTTTATTTTAGAAAGTCAAGTGGGATCTCAAGAGGAGGAGTTCTTATCAGTCAAATGAAAATAAGTAGAGGATGCTAGGAAGCCTTACATGGTTGTTTACATTGAATTGTTTGAGTTGAATTTTTATTAGAATATTAGGGTTACAATTCCATGATACAAGGTCACGAAAATGCCTAAGAGATGAGGATTTATGCTCATGGTCCACAAAGGGAAGTAGCAACCTTAGAACCTAAATCTAAGGAGCTTTGGCGAGGGCCAAAAGCACGACTTAAATTTAAGGCAAAAATGAGTATTTGATTTATCTCAATAAGAGAGGATAAACCACCCGACTATTGAACTTACAACCGCCTGGGAGTGGCCACCAACTAACTCCTCCTACGATTTTAAAATATGTAGGCAAGTCAAATGTTTATGCAAAATAGCAAAATTATTATTTATTTAGAAAGAGGCTAAGTCCTTAAACACACTCCCTAAGAGACTAGATCATATAGAGCATGCTTTAATGACTTAAATCTAATACAAAATTTTCATAAGTTTTATTTTTATTTTGGAAAATCAATTTGACACAGGCTTTAGGATTCTTTATGCCTAATGCATGAGAAATTAGATTATGAGCAAAAATCAGTAAGATAAGGAGGTGTGTTTTCACCATGGCTCTCACAGGTCAAGCCAAATTCTCTGGCAAAGGTGAAAACCCTCTAATTAAGAGTAAAACAATATATTTTTATGCATGATGTTAGAAAAGAAAGTACACATCCAACTAAGGGGTTGCTAATTATTTTATCTTGATTTTATAACCTAAGCTTTAGATGAGGTTATGAGTTATTTATTTTTAATTTGGGTTATTTAATTGGATAGAAAATTTATTTTCCTAAGAGCCTAATCATCATCCAAGTCATACATGAAAGCAAAGAAGAAACTAGGAAAAAATGTCATCTTAATACGCAAGTTAAAGAAACATCAATCAATTTATAAAATAAGCGCAAAAGAATAAAAGGCTATTTGTGGTCAGGCTCCACTACACAAACACAAAAATAAATTGGGTAGTCGAGATCTACTCTTATACAACCGGGATTACAAATGAATTAATTACAATCAAGCAAGGAATTCATGTTTGGTCTTCATTTTCTTGGAATGTGGTTACTTTAAAGAATTCACATGGTACATAAGAGATAATCTTATAACCAATATTCATCCTAATCCCCCATAACAATCATTCCAAAATCTTAATTACAAAATTACATGAAAATGAGAAAAAGAAAATCTAACACATAAAATAGATTAACAAATAAATCATATATATATATATATATATATATATATATATATATATACATATATATATATATATGAATTGGACTTAGCACCCACATATGGGTAACCAAGTCTACGGCCTATTTTGGATTATGCTTAGGGGTATAAGCACTTACACTGCAAAATAATTTTATATTTTTATTACGCACCTTAGCACAATCCCTACATGATGGTTAGACTAAGATCATCCATTCAATCTACGCATACACCTAACAGAAATAAACATAACATCACAAAATAAAAGCAAACATCAAACCATTCACCGCCCTAACCTAAAGTTAGAAATGGTAACTTAGCCTAATGTGTGTGTCATCTAAGGTTTGTGTGGTATGCTTAGCTATGGCTTTAAGGTTTAGATTTTCTAAGTATGAAAATGTTCAACTTAGAGGGTGATTTCATTTAAGTTATTTAATTGCTTTGATTGATTTTATTTTTGTATTTTGATTTGATTTGACTAAATCCTACAATAAATTACTAGGTTATAAAGAGAGGACAAGAGAAAAGAACTTCTCTTTCCTCTCTACCTTAAGTAATTTCTAAGGTAGATTCATATTTGATTCTTGTTTAGTGAATATCTTATTATGTGTTTTAATTAATCCTAAATTTAGAGTTTCTCTAAACAAACATATTCAAAAAGAAAGATACTTTAAGATTAAGTAAAGTGCAATATTATCACATAACACACATCACTTCATTTCTTTCCCAACATGTGTAACATGCATATGAATGAATCCTAAGCATATCTATACATGCAAATGAGAATATTTAGCACACCTTAATGATGAATGCTAAGTAGTGTTACTTAAGAAAATTTGGATGTTTTATGATGCGTGATATTATTAAGTAAAAAAAAGGGTGATTCTTTTATCCATTTTTCACATGCACATTTATATGTATGAAATACATAAGTGAGTACGATGTCATTGTTAACACCAGGGGTATAAGGTACAAGACCTACTTAGGGCTACTTAAAGCATTGTAACCCCGGGGTTGTCCAGACTAATATACCACTTTCCTTAAATACATATGAATCTACAAAAAAAAAAAAATGAATGGAAAAGAAAGATGCAAAAGTTTGTGTTTGTTTGTTTGCTTTATATATGCAATTTATATGTATAAGTGTAGATGTCCTTCTTAAGTAATAACATAGGAATGAATAGAAAAGGATTTAGGTAAGTGTTGTGTTATTTTCAAATGAACTATACACTTTATTAAATCCTATTCAAAACTATACTAAAAGAAAAGAGAAGGAAAACCACACTATGCACATCTTTATATTCCTATTAACATTCAAGCTTATAAATAATCATAAGTAGCATACCTTTCAATTTTGATAATTGATTTATAAGTTCTGAAAAATAATTTTAGATTTAATAATGATAATATTCATTCATATTTTTTACTTTAGCAAAACATGCAATTTGACATAAAAGAAATATTTCATTTTTTTTTAATTTGATTTTCAAAAAATATAAATGCATGATTTTTATATGACATACACATTCAGCATGCTAGGAAAGAAATAAAGTGATGAAAACATGTAAATTCATTCACCCTAATTAATTCCTAAAGATAATTCTATGAATAAGATTTTTTAAAGTTAATCAAATTTATTTTAAGGAGAGTTTGAATTTTGTTTGAGTTTGATTTCAATTTGAGAAATATGAGATGAGTTTGCTGGTCCTAACCTATTCCTCCATGTGTGAGTTATTTAAGTTTAATTTTTAAGTGATTAGATCCTTTTTATGCTTTGGTTAGGTTAATGTATAAATTAAGTGTGTTAATTATCCCTTACCTACATCACCTTAATATATTTAATCACATAATTATGAGACAATGATATGACATAGAACCACATAAGGAATTTAAATCAGTAATGCACCTAGGAAAGAAAGGATCTAATGTGATTGACTCACAATTAGTGATTAATTAAATTAAAGTGTTTAATTTAAATACTTTCATAACCCTTTCACACATGGGTTGGATTTTGATTTCTTAAGCCACTTGGGTTATGAACACCTAAGCATCTACCCAAGATGAATTAGTTAAGTTCATATGATTTTAAAATTTTGATTAATTAAGCCATTTTATTAAATGATTAAATTATTTAATTAATTTTGCACCTTAATTAGATTTTAATCTAAATGAAATAAACTTAAGGAAAAAAAATATAAGAAAGAACCCTTAATCTCATTCCCTAACCCACTCACTATCCAAAAGTACTTAGCAAAATTAATTAGTGAATTTATCACTATTTAAAAGGTTAATTAATTATTTAATGGATTAAGAGAGTGATTAAGAATGAGCTAAGCAATTACCCTAATTAAACAATTAATAAATTCCAAGAAAATCATGAGAAGCAGAGGTCATCACATTAATCAACCCTAGGAAGTTTGGAATTAATCAGTGGAATAATTAGAGAGTAATTAATATAATTACATTCCTAATAAAATCTTAATTCAAAAAATATCACTATTCAAAATCAAGTTAAATTAATTTTAGAATATTCCTCTTTGAATTACCTTTCCAATGCTTTTTATTTTTGTATTTTTCTAATTTTTCTATAATTAGTTATGAATATTTAAACTTTCCATGATTATTAAGTAATTAATCCCCTAAAAATATGGCTAATCTCGTCGACGCCATGGAGGCGGCGTGGCAGCTTTCATGTGGCATGGCGGGAGGCCACTTAAGTTGTCACATCGTGCGCGTCGGTGTGGCGCTACGCTTTTCTCATCAGATCAGATTAGGATCTGCAGTTCTTAAGGGGGAAATCAAAGGATCCTATGTGTGATGATGATGGCCGTCCATCCAAAACGCTGGATGGATGCCCGATCCATCATTGATCTTCTGGATAGGGACATCGTCCATCTTTGGCAAGATCCAAGCTCAATTGAGCTCAAACTCTACCCACACCATTATCATGCAAGGGGGGACACATCTAATGGCTAACTTTGCTTGAGATGAAAATCCACTTCACAAAAGAACACACTCTCTAATTTAAGCTCGGGTTGAAGGCATACCTCACCGGGGGCTATCACCGACACCCGAGTTCGATGAGGTTGCTTCGTCTAGTGGGGACGAAGCCCTGTTAAAGATTTGAGGTGGTTTCATTGAGTGGATCTTCCTATGGGTCAAGCTCTCCTTCAATTGGGCTCGGCCTTAGTCTAGACACCACCTCCCTTGCTTGAAGAACATGGATTAAGCTTGGGATGAGTTCGATTGACCCTGAGGTGCTTGCAAGGAGGAGTTGGATTAGTTTTATGTATTGGCTAAGTTGGATTTCCTTGCTACCTCCCCTATTTTCGTCTTGGAGAAACCAAGAATGGAGAAGTTGAATTGGCTCTGCGAAGCTTGGAGGAGCTCTAGAATGCTAGCTTTGACTTCCTATTACTCAATCGAATGAAAGAGAGATTAGTTGGAATGAAATTAGGCGGAGTATATCTCCCCGTTGAAGGATCGGACAACCGCAAGCTCTTCTACCGTTTTGATACAATACACCTCCTTGAGTGGGTTTGTTAGGCCATTTAGGGTGACATTGCATTTGGATTGGCCAGAGAGATGTAGTGGAGGAGTGCCATGTGCTTGAAATGGGTGGAGGAATAATTCCCATGTGCCTATGTCCATGGGGGTGGTCAATTTTAGCCTTAGGTTGGGTTGGGCTGACCCAAACCCATTGGGTCATGTGCACCATGTCCATTAGTGATAATTTGGTCCACTAAGAGGATGTCAAGTGTCAATGAAAAGGAATTGACCAAATTCCAAGTGATTTTGGTTTTAGATTACCCTATAGCCTAGGGGTAAAATGATCATTTGAGCTTGATTTCAGTTTGAATATGTTTTATATGATTGAAAAATGGGTTAGGCCAAGTTTCATTGAATTTAGAGTTGATTTGATATGATTCGGCTCATGTTGACCCATTTAGGTCAAAATGGGTCAACCTGGGTCAAGTTGACAAATTGGTCAAATTGGGTCCAAAAGGTTGTCAAGTTCATATGACCATTTGAAATGTTTTGCATCATTGGTTTGGTTCAATTTAATTTATATTTAATTTGGTTCATTTGATTTCATTTAGGTCAAATGGGTCAAGTTGACCAATTTGACCCATTTGACCTATTTGGGTTAGGTCATGGGTTGGTTTATGCTTGGTTGATCATTTGAAATGGATTGGTATCTTTGTTTCCAATCAATTTGGTTTATATTTGGATTTGGCTTAATTTGACCTTTTAGGTCAAGTTGGGTTCATGGTCAATTGGGCTAGGTTGGGTCTAGTTGGCCAATTGAGGCTTTGGTCAAGTTCAACAATCATTTTGGAATGAACTTGACCCATTGGTTTTAATCAATTTGGCTTAGATCAAGTTTTAATACATTTTGATTTTTTAGGTCAAGTTGGGTCAACTTGGGTCAAGAGGCCAATTGGGCTATGTTAGGCTCAAATGATGGCTTGGTCAAGTTCAAACATTGATGATGAATGAGTTTTGATCAATAGTTTCAATCAATTTGACCTATGGTGAATTTTGGATAAGTTTACATTTCATTTTGGTCAAATGTTGACTTGATCAACCCTTAAGTTTGACATGATTTGACCAATTTGAATGATTGATCATCTCATGATGATTGTTGCTCACAATGTGAGGCTTAGGTGAGCTTAGTTCAATCCAATTTGAGTACGATTAGAATTTGGCTCAAAAGGGAACTTTAGGTCACTTTGGATCAAGTGAGCCTAAGTGGGTCAAATGACTTGGTCAAAGCTTGATTTGAGTTTGATTGAACTCACATATGGACTTATGATTGAAATATAAATCCATTTACAAGAGATTTGAAGTCAAATGGGTTTTGATTCATTTGACAATTTTATGTTCAAAAGGGTAAACATGAGTTTGATTTTTTTAATTTAGTTTTAGTTTGACGATTGGAGTTTGTATTTATATTTGGATTCATGATTGAAGAATTGATTGAATCATGAAGAAAATCAAGTTTGGCATTTGAATTTGATTTGGCTAAGTTGAGAAGAAAGGCTTAGGTTGGGTTTTGGTTGAATTTGAGTTTGAGTTTTGAATTGATTTTGAATTGATGAATGAAGTTTGAATTTATATTTGGATTCATGATTAAAGGTTGATTGAATCATGAAGAAAATCAAGTTTGGATTTGAATTTGATTTGGCTAAGTTCAAGAATTTAACTTGAAAGGCTTAGGTTGGATTTTGTTGAATTTGAGTTTGAGTTTTGAATTGATTTTTGGATATTTGAATTTTTATTTCATTTATATTTGTGAATATAAATGATTTATGAGAAAATTCCTTGGATTTGAATTGATTTAGATTTGATTTAGGCTATAAGTCCATAAGATAGAATCAAAGTGACTTAGGAAAGATTTTTTATTTGGATTTGAATTTTGAATTTGGTTTGATTGATTTGAAATTATATTTCATTTATATATGTGAATATAAATGAGAATATAAATGGGTCATGAGAAAATTTCTTGAATTTGAATTAATTTGGATTTGATTTAGCTAAGTCCATGAGAATCAAAGACTTGGAAATATTTTGAACTTGGAATTTCAATCATAAGCTTCAATCATTTGGAATTGATTTGAGTTTGAAAATCAATTGGGTTGGAATGATTTAAGTTTTTATGTTGATTTCATTTGGAGTTTGGAGTTAGTTTGATTTGGAGTTTGACTTGAAGCGAGGAAGTGAAGAATTGGTTTAAGCTATATGGTGGACAAATTTTCCTAACACCCCTAAGGCATGACCTATTCCTATAGCTAACTCTTCTAAATCTCTAGGGTTAGGTTGAGTGTTCACTTAATCACTAGAAGTGCCTTAAGACTAAGGAATTCTTAAAGTCTAAGAGAAGTGATATGTTTAAGATGGAGGGGTTGAGAGCTCATCCTAAAAATGTGGTCAACAAAAGACACCCAATAGGTGTGGTGTTCGACAAGCATTATTGTGTTGACTGAAATGATCAACAACACCGACGATCACAAGCACTACAACGGTCTACTCTAACCCAAGGTGTAGAAGGAATCCGAGCTTAGTGCAATGTGACTCTACTTATGCCAACAACATAAGAGTAAAGGAGGAATCAATTAGGGATAGAGTATGTGAACCTTCCATTAGGGAAATAAGTTCGAATCATCCACAAGGGGATGAGAGGTTTGATTTGTTTAATTTGTTTTGATTATTGTTTGATTTGATTGACTCCACTGAGGGAGGTTGATTGGATTTGTTTTGTTGAATTTATTTTGTTTGTTGTTTGACTCCACTACAAGAGGAGGGTTGAATTTGTTTCAGATTTTTAGGTTTTTCTAGATTTTGAGATGGACCCTGTTGGTTTGTGATGGCTCGCACTAAGTAGGAGCCACGGAGGTCTAGACTTAACTCATATTTACCAATCCAAAGGGGTAGTCTACTAAACACAAGGTAGGACTAGCCAACCAAAGGGAACGCCTTTCAGTGTGCAACAGCTGTACTAGGAAGAAAGCATAATAGACTTACATCCTCCAAAGTAGGGACCATTTGCTGGGGTGATCTATTGGCAAGGCAATGGATCGAACCCAACCTAGGGCTAACTATTGAGTGAATGTCGCTAGGGGACTTAGATCAGCTCAAAGATAGTCCATAATTAATTTCATTTAAAAAAAAATTTTTTTTTGATGGATCTCATCGATTTGTGATGGACTGCACTGAGTAGAGGCCATGGAGGCCTAGACCTAACTCAGATTTACCAATCTAAAGGGATACTCTACTAACCATAAAGTAGGACTAACCAACCAGAGGGATGCATTTCGGTGTGCAATGGTCAAGTTAGGAAGAAAGTGTGGTGACTCACATCTTCCAAAACCTGGAACCACTGGGGTGATCAGTTGGCAAGGCAACAAATCGAACCCGGCCTAAGGCTGTCTATTGAGTGAATGCCGCTAAGGGACTTAGATTAGCTCAAAGATAGTCAAGGATTAATTTCATTTTTTTTTAGTTTGTTTATTTTGATGGATCCCGTTGGTTTGCGATGGATCACACTAAGAAGGAACTTATATTAGCCTAAACCTATCTCAGATTTACTGAACTAAAGAGAGTAGCTTCCCGGCAGATGGGAGAACTAGCCAACCAAAACAATGCCTTTCGGTTTGCAATGGCCAATTCAGGAGAAGAAAGCTCAGAGACTCACATCTTCAACTATAAAAGACCACTGGGTGATCGGTTGCTTTGGCCAACAAATCAAACTCGACCTAAGGCTGCCCATCGATTTGCGACAATCATGCTAGAAAGAATGCGTCATAGTCTTACATCTTCCAAAGTGAAATGACAACGGGATAACTTGCTTGAGGCAAAATAGATTGAACCCGACCAAAGGGCGACTACGGAGTGAGTGCAGGCGGATTTATCTCAACTCAGTAGCAATTCTTATAAGGAGTTCTACTACTTGCCCAAAAAATAGGATGCTTGGCCCTTTGGGGCTTGAATTCTAATCCACAAGAACATTTTGTTTGTTTGTTTATCGTGGACCCAGTTTAGGGATCAACGAGAAGGAGCTTATATCGACTAGACATATATCAGTTCTTGAACAAGGGAGAATCTGCGTGCATCATGAACAAATTCTCCAACCACAAGGGTGGCTACTAGGAAAGGGGACTCTAATCCAAGTAACCAGTAGTGTCTAAATGGGGTGCAAAGGATGTGATCCAAATAGAATGTATGCAGGGAGGGCTAAGGGCTTGATCCAAAACCACAGAAGATGACATAGTTAGTCATATATCAAATAGGTATTGATGGCCAACTTGGGAGAAAGTGGGGACTCACATCTCAAGAGTGGTGTATCCACGGGTGAGTCCTTTGTCACATAGAGAACATCAACCAACCTAAGGTGCCCATCGGTTTAACAATCGCCTAGGAAGAAAGCTGGGGGCTCACATCCTCCTAGCGGGGATTCTTTGGGATAGTTTATCTTTGGTTCGGATGTCATCACTTGACTCTGAGTGAATGCCACTGGGGGACTTATATCGACTCAAATGTAGTCAAAAGGAAAGGAGCCTCTAGGAGACTTATCCTAAACCTCAAATATACTTAACCTAGTTAGATCATGATGATTAGTTCAAGAAGAAAGCTGGGGACTCACATCTTCTTAAACAAAATCAACATGAGGTAGCTTACTGGCTGAGCAATGAAGTCTATAAAACTAACAAGGTGCTCATTGGTTTGTAATGGTCAAATTAGGATGAAAGCATGGGACTCACATCTTCCAACAAATGACCAAGGGTGACATACTAGCATATATAGCGACCTAGACTAATGAGTGAGTGCCACATGGGGCTTGCTCCCACATCAAAATAGCTTGAGACAAAAGATTTGTGTTTGTTTTTATGCTTGTGTAAAAGAGAATAGAATGCCTCTTGGGTTCTCTTACACCTACTTTAAACACACTGAGGATTTTAGTGAAATGGTGCCACAGATGGCAGCCGAGAATTCCCACTAAGAAAGGATGTCGCACGGGTTCTCTTACACCTAACTCAGTTGTGCTAATCGAACTAGGATGCCTCTTGGGTTCTCTCACACTATTCTAATAGCTTGGGGATTGTGTTTGATTGTGTGTTTGTGTGAAAGAGGGATAGGATGCCTTTGGGGACTCTTACACCTATCTAGACATTTCATGGTGGGATTCACAAGACAAGCAAACAATGCTTGAAAAGAAGAAGATTTTGATGAAATGGAATGAAATTTTATTCTTTTTGATAATTATTTTCAAACATATTTTATGGGTAATATTTCTTCAAATAGAGCCCATTAATTGGAAGCATCAGTGTTCCATTCAATAAGGCGATAAGATCCTCCTTGGTAGGCCTTCTATGACATAGGGGCCTTCCCAAGTGGGTTCAAACTTGCCTCCCATCTTTTGATGGGCAACAATTGGTCTCCTTAGGACTAACACAAGTTCTCTACTAGAAAGACCTAGGCGGAACCGACTTGTTGTGAGCTTGAATCATTTTGGCCTTGTACAACTTCGAGGTTTTGCATGCGAGATCTCTCCTCAAACCTTGAGCTCTTCTAACTACAACTTTGCATTCTGCTTTGTAGTGATCTTGCTACCCAATGCTATCCTTAGTGATGGGAGTTGAACTTCTAAAGGTAGAATGGCTTTGGACCCATACACTAAGGAAAATGGGGTAGATTGAGTTGGAGTTCGGTATGTGGTGGTAGGCCACAAGGCTTCAACCAACCTCATGTTGCTTATTGTCATCAAAGTCTTCTTTAGTATTTGGATGAGAGTTTTGTTGAATGCTTCTGCTAAGCCATTTGCTGCAGGGTAGTAGATGGTGGAGTATCTCCAATCTATACCATGTCTTCTAATGAAGTTGATCTTGGTGCTTTTGAATGCACCATTATGCTCGGATATAATTCATTCGAGGCACCCGAACCTATATATGATATGGTTCACGAAAAAGAAGCACATGTTGAGTTGTGACCTCTAGATTGCCTCCACTTGGAAAAGTAGTCGGTGGTAGATGATGAATGACCCTTGGAAGAAGAAGGAGGATCAATGCCAACACTCAAATGGCCATGAGGCCAATATATATGTAGAATGTTGGGTGGTTGATGTAGGACCACAGGTACGACCATGGCATCTCTAGCTACATCCATGTAATAATCATTGAAGGATTATCCTAGTCTCTTGATCTTTGTCTTCATCTTTGACCGATTGATGCACTCGCAGACACGAATGTACCTCGTTATAATGCCGCTTGAACTTGTTTCTAAAACAACGTAACCACATTTGATCAAAAGGATAGGTGCCATCAGCGAGAGCATAGGAGAGCTCTGTTTCACGATGGGCTTGTGACTTTTCTTGAGGTAGTTTTGCGGTGTTCAAATAGTCTATGAATGGTTGCCTCCAATCCACTCTTGCTTATAGGCAACCTCCCCTTCAAGAGAAAGTCTCTCGATGAGTTCAACATCAATAAGGGATATGACTTGTCTATTTTGGACCCTTATTGGAATGGACTCATCTTAGGACATGTGCCAATTCTTTGGCAAGTTTGGCCAAAGCATCTACTACTTGTTCTCTACTGGGAACCTTGTAGATGGTGACTTTTAGATTTGGGCCAACTTCATGGTATACTCATGGTAATGATGAAGCTTGGGTTTGAGAACCTTGTAGGACCCGAAATTTGATTGAACCGAGAATCCCAAAGATGTTGATGCTCTTGACACACACTATGATATATAACTCCTCAAAGCCTCATAATACTTCATTGTTGGTGGGGTTGGAAAAGGTATGAGAATCTCATCACATTGGATTTGGAGTTAAGAGAACTATTCCTACCTTTCTAGAAGAGTAGATCATGGTGCTTCCCTTTATGAAAGAAGCACCATCAAAATACATCTCCCATCGGATGGTTGTCAACCTCCCTAAGTTCATGATTTGTTCATCGGGAGATCATCACTAAGCGAGAATGCGGAAGTGGTGTCTTTCTAAGAAATTAGTGCTTGTCCTTTTGCATGGAGGGGAATGTGATATCAAATATGAGAGAATCATGGACCATTGCCAAATCGGATTGGTGGCGTGTCATGAGAATCTAGTGGATTGGTTCTAGAAATTAAGTTCACCTTATGAAAGCATATAGTCGTAGCTTTTGGGATGCAAAGATCAAAGCTAGGCAATGTTTTCTCAATGGGTGGGTAGTTTGCTTCAAGGATGGATGGCGAGGTAGTAGAGTACTCTCCTTCCTTCATTGGCTTGGGCCAACAAAGTCGAGAGTCATCAATGTAGAGGATGAGTGGTGCGGGATAGGTCTAGGCGCTTCACCAAATCTTGATATCTTCAAAGGCATGTTGACACTTGTCATCCCACTTGAACTTGACATCCTTTTTGACAAGTTTTAAAAATGGCTTGCATCTCCCCGATAGGTTGGAAATAAAGCATCTTAGATACACCAACCATCCTTGGAAAGATCTGAGTTGAGTTAAACTCTTAGGAGGTGGCATTTCTAAGATAGCTTTGATCTTTTAGATCTATTTCTATTCGTGAACAAAACCAAGGAATTTCTTGAAGCTACTAATGCACACTTAGGGATTCATTTTGAGGTTATATTATCTTAACCATTGAAAACTACTCTCAAGTCAAAGAGATGGTCTTCCTTTTCTGCTCTTGACTACTAGATCATCATAACTCAACGATGATGGATGAGTTCATTGAGTCATGGCCATTGGTATGTAGACATTTTAAGGAAAGGCATGACCTTATAATAGATTCATCGGGGTTCAAAAAGTGTTTCTTTCATCGAGACATCTTGATTTGGTTGTAGATGACCCATCCATGAAGGAGAAACATGAGATGTGATATCCACCATTAATTAATTCGGTATAGGAAGAGCTCATCCTTAGGACATGCCTTAAGTCCACGAAATTGATATGAATTTGGCCATTCTTCTTCTTAAGGATGACTTGGCTAAGTAGGGTATTTTTTCTTCCACGATGAAACCAACATCGATCAATTTCTTGACTTCAAAATGACTTGATTTCTTTCAGCATGCATCTAGGAGCTTGCTTGATAGGGTTAGCGCTAGGATCTATTGCTAGTTTGTGGGTGCTACGATAATCAGGGCATCTCTTCATAACTCCATGCAAAGTAGTCTTAAACTCAATACTAACTAAGTCATTGGTTTCTTCATTCATTCAGCGATGTATGTCGGCATGGATTTTCTATCAGGTTGATTTCTTTAAGCTTGTCAATTATTGAATGGATCTTCTTCAAATTAGCGGTGCATCTTTGATTTGGAGATCATAGGATCTAAACACACATATCATAAGAGTTGGTTTGGTGTGAAAAGAACCTATCGACTCGGTGGTTGGTGACAACTAGCGGTAATCATCATCATGGACCACTATGAATCTAGTCGATCTTGATTGTGCATCACCTGTTGTTCCATAGCTTTTGAAATACTTTTTGTGCTTAGACCATGAATAAGGAATCAAACCCTTCTTTGCAAGATTAAGAACAGGGAGTACTCAAAAGGTAATTCCATTAATTCTTTATATGAATTCTCCTCAAGTTCTACATCAACCTTGAGGAGGATGATCCCAAAAGAATCTCTTTGGCTTTCATATCAGAAGACTAGGGGCTTCCTTAACTAAACCTTCAACTTTTTTGAGATGGTGAGGTTAAAGTTCTAACTTGTTGCGATAGTTTTACATACATTTGATTCAATACTTTGCTTTATTGGAGGTCTTCATGTTGTTGCTCAGTGTCACCTCAATGAAACCTGAGAGGGTTGGTGTATAATCACATTAGACTCATCCTCAGCTGGATTCCAAGTCTATGTGAATAGTAGGGTACTCTATGAACTATAACATAACTGCTAATGGCCAACCAGGGGTCTTCCACCTCCTGCCTCTCTGTTTTGCCTCACTCGTGGAGGTGAGTCATCTACCCACATGTCCATATGATGAAATGAGCTGTGGGTGGAATGTGATATACAACTCTATTTTTTCTTCAATTTCCCTTTCTTGTTCACTTGGATTTTCATTTTTCTTTTCTTTTTCTTTGCTCTTTCTTTTTCTTCATTTTCTTTTCTTTTGAGTTTGAATTTTGTCCAAGTTCATTAGAAAGGGTGTTTTGAGGAAGATAGTAGGTTACATCCTCATATATCTCAACCTCTCTAGCGAAAATGGCTTTTCATCTCCTTTGACACATTACTCAATCCCATCCTTCAATGCGCGGAGGGAGGATGGAATCATCTTGATGTATCCAAAGGCAAAGTGGTGAATGAGTATTGAATCAATGATATAAAACTTGGCTTCAGTCTTCGGTCACCTATCTCCAAAGGTAACACTATATGGAACTAAAGCCCTTGTTCATTGAATCCTCTCATCATCTCCTTTGGAGTGTGGAGATGTGATCCTCAAATAGGCAAGGTCTTTAGACTCATAATGTTCATGCACTGATCGATGAGAACTTCGGCAAGTCTAAATCGCCCATGTCAATGTAGAGGGGGGTTGTGCTCCATGTCCCATAGAAGTAGGTCTTCATCGAAAGTGATTCTGAGCTTCTCAGAATAATGTGCACCTCCCGATGAGATTGATGATTCCCTCATCTCTTTGGATAAGACAAGGGCATCATATGCTTAGCTTAGATGATAACTTTCTTGAGAGAGGAGTAGTCCACCTTGGTGATCCTCACAAGCATATCAAGGGTGGAGCAGATCTCCTAAACCAATGACTTATCTTGAGGTGTCTTGCCCACAGGGCGAACTTACTATGGAGGTTGACTTGGTGATCTCTTGTGGAAGGTCTACACGCATGTCAGGCTCACATCTTCTCCTATGGGACCCTCAGAATGGATGATTCCAAGTCTATCTCAGAGGTGAACTTAGTATTGAGTAGGAAAATCCAACTCGAATCAGAAAAGAGATCAATTATTATAGTTGTTGTTTAGACTTGAAGAGTTATCATTAGAATAGATTAGACAACCCATTGAAGTGACACAGATATAATTCATAGCTTTATTCTTCAATTTCTTGGATTTGATAGGAGGTACATAGTAGAAATCAAGTAAAGTAAGGGTGAGGATTTGATGCCCTCATCATGATATAAGATGTCTACTAGAAGAAGAAGAGCTATTTGAAGTAGGTAGTTGATGTGGTAGCTACGATGGGGGAGGAGACTTCGGTGGTTGCTCTTGCTACAGGCTGCTTGAGCTCCCCTTTCCTGAGTTGGCTCACAACTTGCTTTGGAGGTTTGGGTTTGAGCACACCAAGAAAAGTTTCTTGATTTTTGAGATAATTTTCTTAGAGGTTTTGGATAAGAGATATCCCAACCTTCTTTGGTTTTGGAAGGATCAGTATCCCCAAGGATTACCTAATGGGCGGATGGTTGTTCCAGGTATTCCCGGATGACTATAGCACCGATCTTGAAGCTATGTTCAAGTCCTTAAATGTGAAGCAATCTTCCAAAACATGACCTAGCATATGGTATAGGGCAAAAGTTAGGATCATGCTTTTGCCCACTTCCTCAGTCTCTCTAGGTTGGGTAAATCAGCTTAGATTCTTAAAGATCTTCTGATTACCTCCCTCTTAAATGAATAAGGCTTATTAAGTTTATCAAAAGAGTAGGTGGACCATAGCTACGGCGGTATGTATGTATCTTGTTGATGATGTGGTAGGAGGAGGGTGCATGGAGGAGGTGGCTGGATGGCTACCTCGGTGGTGGTAGGAGGTGGAAGTGATGTGACGAGGTCTCTCAAAGCGCTCTCTTTACATTTGTTTCCGCTTATCCTCTTTTGCTATCCTACCCCAGGGCTTCTTCTGTATACTTGTTGGTAGATCTAGAGAAGGCAATTTGGCTTCTCCTTGCAAGCTAACCTTGTTGATTAATTTCTCAAAAGTTTTGATGGTGAAACCTTTGAGCATGAAGGAATCCATGGATATTCTTAAGAAGAATCTGATGGCATGTTGTTCAGATAGGTTCATTTCATACTCAAATTATGCCATCTGAGAATGTAATGAGGACTCACATAATTTTTGAGCCACAACGAGATCACCAACAAGGACCCTTTTGAGCTCCAAAGAACCTCTTGATAAAGAGTTCCAACTCAAAAGTCTTCATTGAACTATTGAAGTTCAAAGCATACCAATCAAATGCTATACCCGCTAAGCTACCGAAAAGAGAGAAGAGTAAAGCATCATCGCCACCAAGCTAAACAACTAGCCCCGAAATATGCAATGTACGCCTTTCTACCATCAAAACTCTTGAAAGAAGGTGGCACAAACCCTTAGATATTGGATTGCATCAAATTCCTAGTGGTCTACTTTTGAACCGATGATCCTCCTCAGGCTTGAGCCAACGCTTCTCTCACCTACTGCTCAACCATGCTCTTAATATCTTTTTCTTGTATAGAGGTACTATCCACTACCTTCCTATACATGATGGTGCTACCTTGTTCAAATAGAGGTAAAGTCTTGGCTAAATCCAAGACATGCACCAACTCTGGATGATTGGTCTCTATATAGGATGGATCTGCTTATTTTGAAGTGCTAAGATAGTATTCTTCTCCATTTCTATTTATCCTATTATCCTCTTTGATGTTGTTTCGAGGGATTTGCATGCCAATATCCAATAAATCATCTTCTAGATCAAAGGATCTTCCTCATCGCATCAATCATATCTAGATCTCTTTCTTCTCCATGAAATAATGGCTATATCATCTAGAACAATGTCAACCGGGCACAAATGACTTTGGCCGACCGTGGTGGGATCACTATCATGTATGAGGCACCGACCTCCCTCGCCGCTTGAGAGTTAACCATGAGGGCTATACTCGGAAGAAACACACCCCTAAATGTCACTAATTGTATGGGGTGACACTCTAGAGGATCTATCATCATGCAATTAACTTCTCCTCTGAATCATATTCCATCATATGTGGGTGATGGTGACATATGGGCCATTCCTTCCTCACCACAAGGGAAGGTCGAAGGAGAGCTCGCCTGCCACACAATAGGTATGTAGATGGAATGGGATCTCGCCATAGCCATCACCAACGGGGTCCTCTTCCCCCGATGCACCTTCATGGCCTTGTGGAATTAGATGCTAGAACATGGATCGAGATGGTGGATGTAGGGTGTGGTGGAGGCACCATGACTCTCTGATAGGAGCTCCTCCCATGATGTGTAGTCCCCGTGAGCAGAAAATTGTCAGATGATCGACGCGGTAGCATCAGAAAATCAACAAGAAAGGCAGACTCGCTGAACCTCCTCTCCCCAGTATGTGAACTAAGTATGGGCCTCCCCGCCCTCTCCTCGCCTAATATGCTTCCCCACACCGCGGGGATAATGATCTCAAATCAACCGAGCCCCTACTCGTCCATAGCTCACCTACTAAATAAATGGAGGCGCATATGACCTCCTCCTCCATTGGTGGAAATTGAACCCCGGTGGAGGTGAAGCAAATCCTCAACATCCTCTATCGCACAAAGAGATGGATGGGTTTGTATAACTGGGGAAACCATGTGGGTAACTCTCAACAAATCGTGTTATTCCATCTCCCTAATGTGAGTGGTACCGCTTTATCATGCGTTCTTGTTTTTGGGTCCCGGTAGGCGAGGTGAGGAGAGCTAGACCCAACCTCAAAAGTGGGAGACAATCCTGGATCGTGGGGAGCCTTCCCTTGAAGGTGCTAATGAGTGGGTGCTACTATTGGGGTAGCATGGAGAACCACAGGCAAGGCTCTACTACACTGCTATGGAACAAGCCTTCCTTTCATGAGGGAATCTCAATCAATGGCATGTCAATCAATGACCGCTCACCCACTATGCTCGCTAACATGAGGGGTGCCCTCACATGTAATCCCCCTCAAAACCCTCACCAAAGTGGATGAGGTGGGCATAGTCAGAGCGCGGGAGGTTGGCCTCATCCAGGGCCAAATCCATCCCATGGGGAAAAGTGAATATATATCGCCGCCATTGAATCAAACTAAACCGAATAAAAAACTAAGCCGATCAAAGCAATGTTGAAAACAAACTTGAATCGATTTTCTTTTGTTGATTTTGAATTTGAATTTAGAATTTGAACCCATACTCAACATCTTGAAAGTGTTAAGTCGCTCAAATGATTTAGAAAGATTTTGAGATTTGATTGGAAAGAGGAATTTTTGAATGTAGAATCCACTTTCAAATTTGGATATGTTGAAAATGGGTTCAAATATTTAAAGAGATGCTTCCATAGGTTCATATTTGAATTTTGATTTTGATTTTGAGGACCCTTATTTAACAAATTTGGTATGTTAAAGTAAAGGTCAATTGATTTTTTTTATTTTGATTTTGATTTTAGCAAATGATGCTAAGTGAGGTGTTTGAAAAAATTTCTTTTCTTTATTTGCTTTGTTTTTGAAAATTTTATTTAGCAAATTTGGGTATGCTAAAATGAGAATTTAAGTATATTTTATTTTTTGAAAATTTTGAAAATAGGACTCTTAGCAAATTTAAGTATGCTAAGAAAATCTTAATGTGTTTCTTTTATTTTTAGAATTTTGATTTTGAAAAATAGGATCATTAGCAAATTTAGGTATGTTGAGAAAATCCTAATGTATTTCTTTTTTTTTTTTGTGAAAATAGGATTCTTAGCAAATTTGGGTATGTCAAGGAAATCTTAATATGTTTCTTCTGTTTTTAGACTTTTTGATTTTGGAAAATAGGATCTTAGCAAATTTGATGAATCCAATGTGTTTTTTTATTTTGAGATTTTGTTTGAAAATAGATCCTTAGCAAATTTTTGGTATGCTTAGAAAATCCTAAAAATGTGTTTCAAATTTTATTTTATTTTATTATTTTTTTTTTTTGAAATAGAGACTTCTCTTTAGTAAATATGGTATGCTAAAATGAAGTTCTAATGTGTTTTGAAATTTTGTTTTCTGATTTTGCTTTGAAAATGGAGACTTCATTTTAGCAAATGTAGTATGTTAGAATGAAATTCCAATGTGTTTAAATTTTTTTTTTTTTGAAAAGATTCACTTAGCAAATTTGAGTATGCTAAATGAAATTCCAAAAATGTGTTTCAAATTTTTAATTTGAAAAGGGAGACTTCACTTTAGCAAATGTGGTAAGCTAGAATAAAGTTCCAAATGTGTTTTTTTTTTTTTAAATGGAGACTTCATTTTAGCAAATGTGGTATGCTAGAATGAAGTTTAAAAAAGTGTTTTAAAAATTTATGTTTTTTTATTTTGAAAGAGAGATTTTCATTTAACAAATTTGAGTATGCAAGATAGAAATCATTTATGTTTCATTTTTCAAAGATATATTTTCATGTGTGATTATTACTTTACTTAAAAGAGAAAATTTCAACTTAATCATATATGAAATATGTTATGTGGCATTTCAAAATAATGTCATTTTATTTAAAAATGAAATCTTCATTCAATAAATGTGAGTATATTGGATGGAACGGTTTCATATGTGCTTTTGCAAAGGTGAAAATTCCAACTTAACACATGTGAAATGTGTTAAGTAGAATTTTAAAGTTATGATTTTGCTTGAAGATGTAATATCCATCCAACACATTTGAATGTATTGAATGGAAAGGCCCATCTTCAAATTTTGTGCTTTTAAAAGTTTATGAATGTTGGAATTTTATTTTTGAAAAAGAAGTCTTCATCAAAATGAATTGAGTGAAGAAGTTCATTTGTGCTTTTTGGAAGTTATGATTATTCATTTTATTTTTCAAATATTTTACATGTAACAATTATGAAAATTGTTAGATGTAGTGCAAATATTTTACTAAATATATTTTGAAAAAGTGCTTTTGAAAAATAAGACTTTTATGAAGAATTTATTTTATCTTTATTTTTAGAATGAACCTTTCTTTACCATAAAAAAAATAAGGAGGAAGTCTTTAATCATTTTCTTTTTATTAAATTTTTATTTCCACCCATTGGCGAACCCAATGAGGGTTTAAGACCAACATGGGGTGAGGTCCTAAAACCTAAAGATATTGGCTAACTTAAGGATGAAATAAGCTAAGTGCCAATGGAAAGAAAGATAGTCTTGGATTCACACAAAAGTATAAACCCACTATCAATACTTGGAGACAACGATCATTTACCAAAGATGGAGAGAGGAACAATCCCCAGTGGAGTAGCTAAAAAATCTATGGTAAAAATTATTATACATCGCCTTCATCTATCTCCTTTTCTGGAAAAAAGGATAAATGAAAACAAAATATATAAAATATGCCTTGTTGGGACGCCAAATGTGATCAGATGTTTATTAGGTGATGTAGACATTGAGGAGATGCACTATCTCAAGATAGAAGTCACCACCTACAATGGACCTAATCACCTCAATAAGGACTCCTAAGGACTATGGGTCTTGTATATGAGATTCTTCCCTACTTTACATGAAAAAAGTAAAGCAATGTTTATTTTAAACCGGTTCATTAAGTTCTAGCAAGCCCCATAGTTAATTACATCCTAAGGAACAGATTCCTGGAATACTCGATTAAGGTAAATGATCATATCTCCAAAGATTTTGAAAGGTAAGACTATCAATCGATTTATTTAAAAGTCAGATCAAGAGAGGAGAGTTCTTATCGAAGCCAAATGAAAATAAGTAGGGGATGCTTAAGATACTAGAAAGCCTAGTAAGCATCACAGTCTACCCTATGGTTGAGCTTTATATTTTTGAAATTGAATTAATTTGTTTGAGTTGAATTTTTATTAGAATACTAGAGCTTACAATTTCATGATACAATGACACGAAAATCCTTAAGAGGTGAGGATTTATGCTCATAGCCCAGGAAGTAGCAATCTTAGAACCTCTAGGAGTTTACAGGCCAAAAGCATGACCTAAATCTAAGATGAAATATGTATTTGATTTATTTCCATAAAGAGAATAAATCACCCGACTTGGACTTACAACCACCTGGTGGCGCCAACTAACCTCTTATAATTTTAAAATATGTAGTGTCAAATGTTATGCAAGATAACAAAGTTATTATTTATTTAGAAAGAAGTCTTAAACACATTTCCCAAGAGATGGGATCATGTGACATACTTTAATGACTTAAATCTAATAAATTTTAATATGTTTTATTTTATTTTGGACAATCAATTTGAGTTTAAATTATTTATGCCTAATACAGAGAAATTAGATTTTTAAACAAAATCATCCGTGCCATACATCAAAGCAAAGAAAAAATTAAAAGATGTCATCTTAAATGTGAAGTTAAACAAACATCAATCATTTATAAAACTAGTTGAAGGAATAAAGGTCATTTATTGTAAGATCATCATCCGCCTACCAAAATAAATTGGTAAGACAAATACTTATACAACCAGTTACAAATGAATTAATTACAATCAAAAAGAATTCATGTTATGGGGTCTTCATTCTTCATTCTTCTTCTTTCTTCTTTCTTCTTTCTTTTTTTCTTCTTTTTGGTTCTTCTTTTGGATGGTTGGAATGTGGTTGCTCCAAGGCTTCACATGGTACATAAGAATCTTATAACCAATGTTCATCTAATCCCCATAACAATCATTCCAAAATCTAATTATAAAATTACATGAAAATGGGAAAAAGAAATCTAACTAAAACTACAAAATAGATTAAACAAACCATACAATCCCAAGCATGTATATATATATAAATTGGACTTAGCACCCACATGGGTAACCAAGTCCACCTATTTTGGATTATGCTTAGGGGTATAAGCACCACACAAAATATTTTATATTTTTTATTACAAACCCTTAAGCACAATCTCCTACAAAAGATAATGGTTAGACTAAGATCGCCCTACCATTCAGTCTACGCACATACACCATAACATCCAGACTAAAACATAACATCACAAAACAAAAGCAAACATCAAACCATGCATCACCCTAACCTAAAGCTAGAAATAGTGACTTAGTCTAATGTGTGTGCTTTAAAAGGTTTGTGTGGTATGCTTAGCTAGGCTTTAAGGTTAAAGTTTTCTAAGTATGAAAATGTTCAACTTAGAGGGTTTATTTAATGTAAGTGATTTAGTTGCTTTGGTTGATTTTATTTTTGTATTTTGATTTGGTTTGAATGATTCCTACAATTAATTACTAAGTTGTAAAGAGAGGAAAAGAGAAGAGAACTTCTCTTTCCTCCCTACCTTAAATAATTTTAAGGTAGATTCATATTTGATTCTTATTTAGTGAATATCTTATTATGTGTTTTAATTAATCCTAACTTTAGATTTTTCCTAAACAAACCTATTCAAAAAGAAAGGTACTTTAAAATTAAGTAAAGTGAAATATTATCACATAACACACATCACTTCATTTCTTTCTCAACATGTATAACATGCATATGAATGAATCCTAAGCATATCTATACATGCAAATGAGAATGTTTCGAACACCTTAATGATGAATGCTAAGTAGTGTTACTTAAGAAAATTTGGATTCTTTATGATGGATAATTTTGTTAAGTAAAAAAAAGGGTGATTTTTTTATCCATTTTTCACATGCATATTTATATGTATGAAAGACATAAGTGAGTACGATGTCATTATTAGCACCAAGGGTGTAAGATATAAGACCTACTTAGGGCTACTTAAAGCCTCACAATCTCGAGGTTGTCCAGATTAATATACCACTTTCCTTAAATACATATGCATGTACAAAAGATATGAATGAAAAAGAAATATGCAAAAATTTGTGTTTGTTTGCTTTATTTGTTTATGCAATATATATATATATAAGTATAGATGTCCTTAAGTAATAACATATGAATGAATAGGAAAGGATTTAGGCAAGCATTATGTTCTTTTTAAATGAACTATACACTTTGTCAAATCTTATTCAAAATTATGCTAAAAGAAAATAAAAGGAAAACCACACTATGCAAATCTTTATATTCCTACTCACATGCAAGCTTATAAATAATCATAAGTAGTATGCCTTTCAGTTTTGATAATTGATTTATAAGTTCTGAAAATAATTTTAGAATTAATAATGATAATAGTCATTCATATTCTTACTTTAGTTAAAACATGTAATTTGACATAAAAAAATATTTCATTTTTTTAATTTGATTTTCAAAAAGCATGAATGCATGATTTTCATATGACAAACACATTTAACATGCTATAAAATAAATAAAGTGATAAAAGTATATAAATTCATTCACTCTAATTAATTTCTAAAGACAATCCTATGAATAAGATTATTTAAAGTAAATCAAATTTATTTTAAGGAGAGTTTAAATTTTGTTTGAGTTTGATTTCAATTTGAGAAATATGAGATGAGTTTGTTAGTCCTAACCCATGCCCCCATATGTAAATTATTTAAATTCAATTTTTAGGTGATTAGATCAATTTTATGCTTTGGTTAGATTAATATATGAATTAAGTATGTTAATTACCACTTACATACACCAATTTAACATATTTAATCACATAATTATGAGCCAATGATATGACATAAAATCACACAAGAAATTTAAATCACCAATGCACCTAAGAAAGAAAGGACCTAATGCAATTTGCTCACAATTAGTGAGTAAGTAAATTAAAGGATTTAATTTAAGTACTTTCATAACCCTTCCCACACATGTGAGTTGGATTTTGATTTTTTTAAACCACTTGAGTTATTGAACACCCAAGCATCTACCCAAGATAAATTAGTTAAGTTGAGTATTTTGATTTTAAAATTTTGATTAATTAAGGTATTTTTAATTATCTTAATTAGATTTTAATCTAAATGAAATAAACTTAGGGAAAAATATAGGAAAGAACCCTTAATCCCATTCCCTAAGCCCACTCACTGTCCTAAGGTATTTAGCAAAATTAATTAGTGAATTTATCACTATTTAAAAGGTTAAACAATCATTTAATGGATTAAGAGAGTGACTAAGAATGAGCTAAGCAGTTACCCTAATTAAGCCATTAATAAATTCCAAGAAAATCATGGGAGGCAAAGATCATCCCATTAATCAACCTTAGGAAGTTTGGAATTAATCTGTGAAATAATTATGGAGTAATTAATATAATTATATTTTCGATAAAATCCTAATTTAGAAAATACCACTATTCAAAATCAAGTAAAATTAATTTTAGAATATTCCTCTTTGAATTACCTTTCCAATGCTTTTTATTTTGTATTTTTCTAATTTTTCTATAATTAGTTATGAATATTTGAAGTTTTCATGATTATTAGGTAATTAATCCCTTAATTATATGGCTAATCTCATCGGTGCCACATGGAGGCTGACGCGGCGCGTGCTTTCCATGTGGCACGACGGGAGAGGCCACTTAAGTTGTCACATCGTAGCGCCGCGTCGGCAGCAGTGCTACACGCTTTCTCCCCATCCGTCCGATCTAAAGATCGGATGGCTGAGATCAAGCCCGTGGTTCTTAAGGGGGTAATCAAAGGATCCTATGTGTCTTGATCATGGCCGTCCATCCAAAACATGTGAATGGATGACCCATGATCCGTCACTGATCTTCCCTACGGGAGAGGACATCCGTCCATCCTTTAGGGCAAGATCCGAGCTCAATTGAGCTCAAAGTTAACTCACATCATCATCATGCAAGGGGGGATACATCCAACGGCTAACTTTGCTTAAGATGAAAATCCACTTCACAAAAGACCACACACTCTCTAGTTTAAGCTCGAGTTGAAGGCATACCTTGTCGTAGGCTATTACCGGCGCTCGAGTTCGATGAAGTAACTTCATTTAGTGGAGACGAATCCCTATTGAAGATTTGAGGTGGTTTGATTGAGTGAATCTCCCATGGGTCAAGCTCTCCTTTAATTGGGCTTGACCTTGGCCTAGACACTACCTCCCTTGCTTGAAGAACTCAGATTAAGCTTGGGATGAGTTCAACTAGGCCCTCTGAGGGTGCTCGAAGGAGGAATTGGATTAGTTTTATGTATTGGCTAAGTTGGATTTCCTTGCTACCTTGCTTGGAGAAACCAGAAATGGAGTTGAATTCTCTAGAAGCTTGGAGGAGCCTGGAATGCTGCTCGACTTCCTTACTCAATCGAATGTAAGAGAGATCAGTTGAAATGAAATTAGGGGGAGTATATCTCCCCCTTGAAGGATCAGACGGACGCAAGCTCTTTTGTTGTTTTGATCCAATACACCTTCTTAAGTGGGTTTGTTAGGCCGTTTAGGGTGGCATTGCACTCGGTTTGGCCAGAGAGAGGTAGTGGAGGAGTACCATGTGCTTGAAATGGGTGGAGGGATAATTCCCATGTGCCTATGTCCATGGGGTGGTTGAGTCAGGTTAGTTGGGCTGACCCAAACCCATTGGGTCATGTGCACAATGTCCATTAGTGACCGTTTGGTCCACTAAGAGGATGCCAAGTGCCCATGAAAAGGAATTGACCAAATTCCAAGTGATTTTGATTTTAGGTTATCCTATGGCCTAGGAGTAAAATGGTCATTTGATCTTGATTTCAATTTTAATATACTTAGTATGATTGAAAAATGGGTTAGGCCAGGTTTCATTGAATTTGAAAATGGTTTGATATGATTTGACTCATGTGGACCCATTTAAGTCAAAATGGGTCAACTTGGGTCAAGTTGACCAATTAGTCAAATTAGGTCAAACCAATGGTTGGGTTAAGTTCATATGACCATTTAAAATATTCTGACATCATTGCTTTGGTTCAATTTGATTTATATTTGAATTTGGTTCATTTGATTTCATCTAGGTCAAATGGGTCAAGTTGACCAATTTGACCCATTTGACCTATTTGGGTTAAATCATGGGTTGATTTACGTTTGGTTGATCATTTGAAATAGATTGGTATCTTTGTTTCCAATCAATTTGCTTTATATTTGGATTTGGCTCAATTTGATCTTTTAGGTCAAGTTGGGTTCGTGGTCAATTGGGCTAGGTTGGGTCTAATTGGCCAATTGAAGCTTTGGTCAAGTTCAACAATCATTTTGAAATGAACTTGACCCATTGGTTTCAATCAATTTCACTTAGATCAAGTTTTGACACATTTTAACTTAGGTCAAGTGGCCAATTGGGCTACGTTGAGCTCAAATGATGGCTTAGTCAAGTTCAAACATTGATCATGAATGAGTTTTGATCAATGGTTTCAATCAATTTGACCTGTGGTGAATTTTGGCTAGTTTAGGTTTCATTTTGGTCAAATGTTAACTTGGTCAACCCTTAAGTTTGACTTGGTTTGACCCAATTTGAGTGATTGATAATCTCATGATGATTGTTGCTCACAATATAAGACTTAGGTAGGCTTAGTTCAATCCAATTTGGGGAGGATTAGAATTTGGCTCAAAATAGTATTTTAGGTCACTTTGGGTCAAGTGAGCCTAAGTAGGTCAAATGACTTGGTCAAAGCTTGATTTGAGTTTGATTAAACTCACATATGAACTTACGTCTAAAGTATAAATCCATTTACAAGAGATTTGAAGTTAAATGAGTTTTGATTCATTTGATAATTTCAAGTTCAAAAGGGCGAACATGAGTTTGACTTGAGTTTAATTTTTAAATTTAGTTTTAGTTTTATGATTGGAGTTTGTATTTATATTTGGATTCATGATTAAAGAATTGATTGAATAAGAAATAATTTGATTTAATAAGTTCAATTGAATTTTGAAAAGCTTAAAGTTTTGGTGAATTTGAGTTTGAGTTTTGAATTGATTTTGGATTGATGATTGAAGTTTGAATTTATATTTGATTCATGAAGGGTTGATTGAATCATGAAGAAAATCAAGAATTTGGCTGATTTGAATTTGATTTGGCTAAGTTCAAAATTTGACTTGAAAGACTTAGGTTGGGTTTTGGTTGAATTTGAGTTTGAGTTTTGAATTGATTTTGATATTTATATTTCATTTATATAAATGAGAATATAAATATAGAAAATTCCTTGAATTTGAATTGATTTAGATTTGATTTAGGCTAAGTCCATAAAATAGAATCAAAGTGACTTAGGAAAGATTTTTTATTTGGATTTGAATTTTGAATTTAGTTTGATTGATTTGAATTTATATTTCATTTATATATGAATATAAATGAGAATATAAATGGGTCAGAAAATTTCTTGAATTTGAATTGATTTGGATTTGATTTAGGCTAAGTCTATAAGAGGGAATCAAAGGACTTCGGAAATATTTTTTGAACTTGGAATTTCAATCATAAACTTCAATCATTTGGAATTGATTTGAGTTTGAGTAAATCAATTAGGTTGGAATTGATTTAAGTTTTGATGTTGATTGGATTTGAAGTTTGGAGTTAGTTTGATTTGGAGTTTGACTTGAAGGAAGGAAGCGAATAATTAGTTTAAGCTATAAGGTGAGCAAATTTTCCTAACACCCCTAAGACATGACCTATTCCTATGACTAACTCTTTTAAATCTCTAAATTTAGATTGAAAGTTCACCTAATCACTAGTATCTTAAGACTAAAGAAAGTCTATGTTGAGATTGAAAAAATGGTCAACAACTTAAAAAATGCAAAATATTATGGGCTTTGAAAATTCTCTCCCGACCTCTCGATGAAAACAGTTTGATAAATATTAATCAAATTTTTAAAAGGCAAATAAAACAATAGATACGACATTACCCAGAGATTTGACCCTCATTTTGTGAAAACTTTAGATCTAGTTCGGTTTCTTATAAGCACCTAGTTAATTATCTCTCCCAATTTTAAGAGAGAACTTTCAATTAAAGCTAATCGTTAAGTTGTTAAATGCGTAGCATATAATAACAATATATGGAGTTTAAATATTTATGAAATTCATCATTGTTAGCTTAAAGCGGATAGTTGGGGGAATGATGACATGCTCAATTAAGATCTCATAGTTTTTCGTCTAATCATGGTCTAGTCTACTTTAGAGACAAGAGACCCAACCTAACCAAAGAACCCTCATCAGCAACCAAGTGTTGAGTCATTCAAGGAGATATTGTAAACCTGGGGTGGTGTTTGTCTAAAGAGACATGCTTAAATCCACTTTAGCTAACCAAAAGTTTTTTGCCCTATCAAGTATGCCCTATGGTTCACAACTCAATAGGCAAAGTTATTAGAGAATATACGAGCTACGATCATGGCCATAATATAATGGGTCATTGAAGGGTCAAACCACCTGGTTAAATGACTCTAGTCATAACTGCATTATATGTGAAGTCTACTGGTCAAATCACGTGGACAAAGGACACGTCACGCCTTTACTAGTATGAGATCATTTGAGTGTGAATATAGAAATACGCTTGACTTAACATCTACTCTTTTGTAAGTTTGAATTTTCTTAATTTATTACCTCCAACAAATGATTGTGGATAGTGAATTAAGTGAATTTTGCTTTAAGTCTTAAATGATAAATTTCATTTGAGCATTTTAAATCTAGTAGCTTTTACATTCTTTGTATTCTTTTGTTAAATTTGGATTTATATTGATTCAACATTAAACATTAAATAAAATTTGATAGTAATATCCCATATGGTTGAAATCTTCATTCAACACAATCATTATCAGAAAATAGACCTTGTCAACTCTGCTTATGTGCTTCCAGAGAATCAGGTTTACCGACATAAAATTATTTTATCAACTTGAATTAGAATTCAAATTTTGAAACTGAAGCTTCTTCATTTATATCATTTATAGTCATACGCAAATGTAAAATCAAATATTCTTCTTAATAAATAAACACTTAACTTGCAACTAATATTGTCAACTCCAATCTTTGTGACGAGGATCAGATTGGTTACGTGGGACTTACGACTTTAATATCTTAAGTGAAGCAAAATAGGCTATGAATCCATTTGATGTCAATCGGTGCAGAGTCCTCGGACACTAGCTCTAGGCTTTTAGTGAGTATCAAGGCCCATGCGTTCAAGATATCATTTTTATTCAAACCCCTTAACATATTTCATAACATTCAGATCAAAGAGATTGATTGTTTCAAAATTTATGCAAATATTTATCTCTTTTAAATGCTTTGTGAATTTCAAAGCATTAGAGTTGAACACTGATGTTGCCTCATGACGCATAAAATATTTCAATCTTTTCATATTATTTATTTATTGGAAAATTGGCATAAGTTTTGAAGTACGTGAATGGGTATAAAACCATTTCAAAATGCATGCAATGAATCCATTTCATTCAAGTGATCACACATATTTCAAAACATTCAAGTTAAAAGGGGTGGTTGCTTCGAAATACATGCAAGGATTCACCTTGGATTTCCTTCATACTTCCTTTTTGAAACTTTTCAATCTACTCCATGAGGCACGTAATGCAACTTAAGCAATCATTAGAAAATTTCAATCATGCTCATTAGCAAGTCATGAGATCACATCTATGCTTGTAAGCAAGCTCTCCCATCCTTTGTGGTTTAGTTCTTCATTCATCTACACAACCTAAGTGTTCTTTCTCCAGTTGAAGATAGATTGCCAAATTCATAATAAATTTCATTTGCATTTATTAACAACATATCGAGTGACATTCTCATTGTGTGTGAGGTGAGCTGTCAAACTTAATTCAAATTCTCTTCCACATTGAACTTGGATCATATTTTCATCACGCAACCTCTTGAAACTATGATAATTGTATTTGACTAAAATTCTTTTGCTCATTTGGTGCACAACATAATGCGATCCAAATATCTATTGAAACTTATTAATTATGATAATCGAATTCATTTAAATGTTTAGTTCTTGCAACTCACTTTGTGCTAAGACTTTATATTTCATTGGAGAATTTATTTGGATTGCATTTATGTTTGAAGGCTAGGTATTAATGTCACAGTAGATTTTTGATGTTCTAATTATATGTCTAATCAAATTTGTATTTTAGATCACATGAAATGAGATATTGCAATAATCAATTCATATTTGTTGAAGGAATTTGTATCTATCACACACTTCATAAACTCATTTTGAATTCAACGTTCATTTAGAAATGTAGCCTTTAAGTTTATTTCAAGTCCAATTTAATTCAATTAGTTCAATTCCAAGTCCTATTTAAATTTTGCATATAAGTATAGAATTTTGGTAGAATTTCGATAGCTTTGAGGCGTCGTCCTCGCATAAGGGGCTGGATCGAGAGAGTCAAAGTCTTCCCACCCCGCTTATTAAAAAGGTGCATGGTAGGTGTCTTACGACACCACAGCCAAAAAAGTCTTTATATCTACCGTGCTTATGGGAAACACACATTGGCCTTCAATACTTATATGAAAAGTATTATAATTTTCTCATTGTGTTGAAGAAACACAGACAAGTATTTAATATCTAACAGTTATTGTAATTATGAAGAAACAACAAATACATGTATTCAATACTTAATACTTTACATTTGAATACACAGTTACTTAAACTTCAAATTCGGCAGCCTCCTGAGTCATTCTCACGTATGAGGAGTTGTATCGGGAGTCTAAGGCCTTCCCACCACACTTATGGGAAGTGTACATGAAAAGTGTCTTTCAATACAGCAACCAAAAGGAGTATGTGCCTACCGCGCTTATGGGAAGGACGCATAGGCATTCAACACTTGCATAAGACAGTACATCTTAATTTCCACTCTGTGTTGAAGCAATACGAATGAGTACTTAAATCTAGAAAGTTTCTCCATCATATTGAAATAACATGAACGAGTACTTAAATCTCTTTCGACATTAATTATAATCTTAAATTCACATATACATAGAGGTGAGATTATTAGAACACAAATAAACTACTCTGCCACATCATCACTTCTGTCACAACTTCATTCATCTTTCGCTCTTTGGATTTGTCAAACAGCAATGACAACCATATACTACCAACAAATCTAAACTACTCTTTTTTTACTTGATGTCAAAAAGAGGACATTAAATAGGATCCAATTATATAAAAACTGAAAACCAAAATCACTTTTTTTTTCCTCAAATCCAACAAATAAAACAGTGAGTTGATAGTAAGACAAGAAAATTTTAATTTCTTGTATCAAAAATACCAACATTAAAACCTCAACAGATTAAAATCTCACCATTCCAACTTACCTTTGTCAGAACCAGAATACAAGAGATAGGGGTTGGTTGCTGTGGGTAGGACGCCGAAGAGGAGGTGGCCCGGCTTGGAGAAGAAGAAGGGCTGCTACGTGGTTCGGTTAGATGTCCAAGTGGCGGCTTGGAGAGAATGTTGACAAACTACTGTTCGTAGGGTTGAAAAACAAGAAGACGGAGGGAGGAAGCTAAGCGGAGAGATGATGAAATGGTTTATTGGCTCTTGTAGCTTGTGTTGACGAGAGAGATGGGATTCGATATGAAAAACGCCACTGTTGTGGAAGAAAATCAGAGAGGGGAAGTTAAGCTAGAGGTCGACTGGTAGAGAGGACATCAGCGATGGGAAATAGGATGACTCGGTCGTGCATTGAGTAGGGAATGAGAAAGAAAGCATGCGGTTCGGCTTAGTGAGAGGCAACGAGAGAGATAGGAAGATACCTGCAGTCGGGAGGGATTTACACTGAGTTGGAGCGGCTGGAACTGTTGCACTGCTGAGCATAGCTCGGCCCCGAGTGGTCGACTTTAACTTGCGGGAGGAATGAGAGCTTGCAATAGCTATAGGGAACGGAGAGCGAAAAGTGACAGTAGATGGGGCGATTCCACCGTGCGTCGAGCAAGGAACACCAGAGGAATAGAGGAGCGGGTATGCAGCGCGTGAATCAGGGCTTCCGATTTTGGTTGGAGAGAATCTAGGGGGGTGTTTGGCAACGGATTGGATTTATTTCAAGTAGGATTTACTAAATTCAGTATAACTGGATTTAGTAAATCCTAAATCTAAAGTGTTTCGGTAGATTTATTAAATCCCGCTAAATCCGTGAAAGATGTTTGGTTTATATGAGGATTTAAGTCATTATAATTAAATAATAATATTTTAAAATATAAAAAATAAATAAATAAAAAAAATAAAATATTAAAATTAAAATTCATTATTTAACGTAAGATATCATGCTCATTACAAAATATAAATAAACATTACATTATTTGGATATAAGAAATTTTTTCTGATAATACAAATTAAATTTTACTTCTCTTCAAACAAATCTCTATCATACTAAACCATACTTCAGACCACAAACGATCAATGCACATTAGCTCATACATCAGCAAAATAAATTAGATTTTAACACAAAACAACATAGTCAAAGAATTAGAAAAATTAATCCCATCATAAGTGTTAATCAATTTTGAAGTCGCAGGACAAATCAATTTACTAAATCCATGATTTAAATTTGCACATGGATTTAATTCAAATAGAATTTATCAGAATTTAAATTAATTATTTTATTTAATATTAAATAATAAATATTTAGAAGTTTTTTTATATTTTTATCAAAAATAATAATAAAGTCAAATAATTAAAAAAATAATAATATAAATAATAATATTTAAATTATATATAAATTAAAATTATAATAAATAATATTTAATAGTTATTCCAATAAAAATTATAAAAATATAATAAAAAATAATAAATACTGATAAATATAATATTCTTAAATATATTTTAAATAACTAATAAAATATATAATTCTTCTTTCTATTGAGATATTTAACAATATCGAATAAGTGAATAAATAATATTTGTTATTTAGTTTATTTATATAAAAATAATATAATTATATTTAAATTAATTAAAATATAATTATCATAATATAATATATAAATTAATTATAAATCTATTAATTAATTATAAAAGTAAATTTTATAATTATATATAATTTTAATAAATTATAATTAATTTAAAATAATATATTAATTAATTATTATCTAAATAATTTAAAATTAAATTAAAAATAAACAAAAATAAAAATAATAAACTGGAAAAGGAAAAGGATTGATATTTCTGAAACCCTCGTTTTAAACCCCTTCAGCTTCTAAAAGTGGAGGAAGGTAATCTCGCTTCTCTCCCACCCTCCTTCGCCTCTCCAAGTTGAAGGAAACGGAGAGAACGAGAGCTTGCTTTTGTTGAGACTAACGAACGAGGAAACGCCACGGGAGAACCCATTCGCCACACAAATTCTTCGATCTCTAAATCTTAAATCCGAATCGGATTTAATAAACCGGGATTTACCGCATTTTCGATTTACCGATTTACGAAAAACGATTTACTAACCTCAATGTTTGGTAGATTTACGGATTTAATGGCTAAATCCTAGTAACTCGCCAAACATCTGGGTGTAATCGAGGAGCTTTTATTTAATCGAACTTTGATTAGCTTGAGTTCGGCTCGTCAGATAAAATTGAAACTCCAGCTCGATTTTTTTGCTCCAGCTCGATTGTAAAAAGCTCGGAGTTAGATTTTGAAGTTCGAATATAAAAATTATATTTTTTTTTAATTTTTTATCTATATTATTAATTATTTATATTTAAAAATTAATTTTATTTCATTGCGAGAGGTTGTAGGCGGAAGAGTCAATGGACTGCATAAATCTTAGAATATGCAAACTAACATTGTGGCGTAGGATTCAATGGATATTGGACAATATTGTACTCACATTTCTATAATTAAAAACTAATTCTATTATTATATTTGCAGATAGTATGTAAATAACATAAATTTAAATATAATATTAAACATGTTATATGTCATTGCATATTTACAATTACTTTTATTTGTAGATAGCATATCATTTCCTTGATCATTGCATGTAAACAATTAAATATAGATTAATATTACACAAAAAATAAGAAAACTATCAATTTTTACTTGATCAATACAGTATTATAGAAATCATAGCACGATAAACACCTCATATAAATTTACTTTGATAGTATCACACAACCTTCTAATTTCAATGCAACTACCTTCTAGTATTACATAGAAGATAAGATAAGTTGCAATTTGTAGTTGAATATTATATCAATGCATCATAATAAACTGAAATTCTAGCAATACTTTGTTATATACAGAAAATAAGAAAGCAAAAAAATGAATTTTCAGTAGGAAAGAGTGATAGATGATAGATCTAATAAGAATTGCAATATCCAAAGTCATTTCCTTCTTGAAGCATTCTCAGGACCTCATCTAGTACCACCCAAAGCTGAGCTTAAGGCCTAAATAATCGCAGATTCACAATACAATAACATGAGTTTTTTAGAGCAGTAAATTCATATCAGAAAAGTTACAAGTAAAGAGCAAAATAAAGAAAGTTGTAGAAAATCAGCCAACCCAAAATCATCTTAAAGAGTAATAAAATATGTGAACATCCAAACTTCAATAAAAGGGTTACAATCACATATAGTGCTACTAGCCAAAATGAGAAGGGAGAATACATCAAAGTCATCAAAGCCAACTTACCTCGGGCCCTCGAATAAGGCATTCATCCGAAGAACATTTGTCTGCAAAGCTCCTATTCTTGCCACCAAAATATAATATAAACAGCCGCCAACAAAGCCAAGTAGACAAGTATGACCTAGCAACAAAAGGCCCAAATACAACTGTCCCTCCTCAAGCAACAACAACAGCGAAAGTAATCAAAACCAGGCCGAAACAACAACCAAAGAAAGAAAGGCATAAAAGACATCATCCAAACATAAATGGGGGAGAACCAGAGAAACATAAAATGCCTAAGAAAAACTATAGATTGCACTAGCAAGATAGAATAGCAGCACTGCTGCAGCCAACCCAACTGCACCAGCAAGCTAATTCGTAAATAGTAATACAGTAGGAACGACAATAGACTGCACCAAGCCACCAACCAACTATTTTAGACAGGTATAGTATAAAGCCACACAACCAATGAACCAACCAAAAACCAATATAGAAGGGTTCACCTAGCCAATCGAAGGCCAAAATAGATAAAAGTTTCATAAAAGGCTCAGGCTCAGCCAACCCAAATTCATCTCAAGGACCAACAAAATATGTGAGCATCCAAACTTCAATAGAAGAGTTCACCTAGCCAACAGAAGGTCAAAATAGATAAATCCTCCTCCAACAATAATTAGGAAAGCAAACAGTTACAGGATCGATAGACTCTCCTCCATCAACAATCAAGAAAATAAACATAGCCACCTAGCCAACCAAATTGCCAAGAAAATATCATATACAGCTGGCCAACAAAACCACCCAGCCAACCAACAATAATAATAAACAGTCTCTCCTCCAAAAGCAATAAGGAAAGCTTCAATTCCAACAGAAGAGCAACCAAGTTACCTCCACAAAGTAGAAAACGTCAATGCACTACACTAGTTGCAACAAAAAAATACTTCACAATTTACATATCCAACTAAGTTCAATTGAAGGGTTACAATCACATATAGTGCTACCAGCCTAAGAGATGAGGGTAGAAAACATCAAAGCCATCATAGCCAACTTACCTTGGGTCCTCAACTAATTTGCCTACAAAGCTCCAATTCTAGCCACCAGAAATTATATTAATAGTTGGCAACAAAACCGCATAGCCAACCAAAGGCCTGAATATCATAAACCCTCTTCCAACAACAATCAAGGATGTAAGTAGAACCAGGAGGGAACAATAACCATAGAAATAAGGCCAAAGAACACACTAGTCAAAGAAAAGAGGAAAATAGCAAAAGAGGAGAACACTAAAATAGAACCACACTACAACAAGTGTTATATTAACAGTTGGCAACAAAATCACATAGCCAACCAAAGGCCCAAATATCATAAACTCTCTTCCAATAACAATCAATAATGTAAGTAGAACCAGGCCGAACAACCATAGAAAAAAGGATAAAGAAGATAGTAGTCAAAGAAAAGAGGAAAACAACATAAAAGGAAAACACCAAAATAGAACCACACTATAACAACAAAATATAAAACTAAAAGGGATGCCAACAAAGTTAGTCCAAACTTCCCAAGAAAAAAAAATAGGAAAACACCAAAAGAGAAGGTTTCAATGTAAAGTTTCTTTGAATAAAATAAATCAATAAATAACTCATATTCTCCTTTCAACAGTCCTTCAAGTGATAGGAAGAGGAATCTCCATCTCTTCATCCTCTTCTTCTTCCTACAAATAAAAATAATAATATTACATGATAGAATTTAATTAAATGGCAAGAGTAAAAATAAATAAATATGTATATAAAATACATTACCTTTACTCTACCCTTCAAGCCATAATGATAACGAACCTAATTTGAAACACATATGAGTGCTTGAACAGTTTCCACACCAAGTTTAGATCGATAGGTATCCACAATTCTTTCACCAGCACTAAGTGTTGACTCTGAAGCTACAGTGGCTATCGGTATAGATAATATGTCAACAACCATCCTAGATAGTATACGATACTTTGTCTGATTGCTTTTCCACCATCCAATGATATCAAAACTTTCGCCTTCAGCACAAATCTCCAAACCATCATCTAAGTATTTATCCAAATCAGATTTTATTGATCTTTTACTTGTTTTTGTTATAACATAAATAGTAAAATCATGTCATCTACTAAATTTTTTTTCTATTAGTTGCTTGAGTAGCCAAATTAACATAATCTCCACTAATATTTCTGGACGTCCCAACCCCCAAGTTGCCACTATCACATTCAGGTTCAAAACAAACTACATATTCTTCAAATAATTCATACAATGGCATATAAATGCCACATTTCTCATGCACTCATCTCCATAAATCTTAGAATATGCAATCACCATGAATTTCATTCTTGGATCCATAATACACCAATAGTCATAAGTAGGTTACATTCACCCTAGTATTTGTCAAACGTTTCTTTCATTTTTTTTTAGTCATTTCCACATTGAAAGATTAGATGAAAGTGAACCCTCATCTAAAACTTTTTTAATAGTACAAATTTGAGAGAGGAATAAATCAGGTGCCTTAGAGATGATATTAGTAGCTTCATTAAAAAAGCCCAATACATCACAAACTTTTTCAATTTTCTCTCATTCTTCATCTGTGAGACAATTAATATATGCAACTTCTCTTTCACCATAAGAAAAAAAAAGCTTCTTTCAATTTCAATGCAACTATCAAGATAGAGTAAGTAGAGTTCCAATGAGTCGGACAATCTCTCACAAGTTTTCTAGAAGGTAATTATAATTGTTGCACAATATCAATAAATTTTAGTAATCTTCCTTCTGATGCATTAATAAAACTAACTGAATCTCTTATTTTATCAACAACATATTCAATTCTTTTTATCCCATCTTTCACCATTAAATTTAGAATATGAGCACAACAACATACATGAAACAATCGCTCGCCAAAAAATAATTTCTTTTTTATTCTAAAACTATCCTTGCCCTGTCATTATTAGCTGCATTATCAATTGATATGGTAAAAACTTTATTTTCAAGGCCCCAATTGGAAAGTTTCTTATAGAATGCATCCACAATTTCACGGTGTGGAGGAGCTAAATGCAAAAAACTTAAAACATTTTTGTAACCTCCAACAAGTATCAACATAATGTCACAATCATGTAAGATATCCGATTTTTTTACTTCCATATGTCTGTGGTAAAGTTGATTATATTTATATTTTTCAATGAGTTTCTAAGCTTTTTTTTTTTTCTCTTTTTCATATACCAACATAACATCATTTCATGCTGTAGCTCTAGAATACCTTGTGAAATAATGAGACATCGACTTTAAAACAAGATTAAACCCAAATTCCTCTATTATTGAAAAAGGCTTCTCATTGATCAAAATATAATGTGAAATCATCTCTCTAACTTTCTCATGATCATATGTTAATGTAGTTAAAGCACCGCCATCTTAAACTGTTTGGAGTCTTCCACTTTCATTATCAGTTGGCTAAAAAGATAATAATTTTTATTTCTTTAAAGTATGAATTCTAACAACACAATGCTTTAGATGTCTTTTAAATTGGGTGGTAGCACCTGTATTTCTAGAGCAAGCTTTTTCTTGCAATGCATACATTGCCCCTTCCTCTGACCATATGAAAGAATTACTTCTTTGAACTCTTCCCAAATCTTTGATTTCTTCATTCTTTTCTTTCTTCCTAATACATTTTCATTTTCAATATCAATCTCTTTATTATCATTATTAACATTCTCCCCATCACCATCATTATTATTATTATTATCATCATCACAATGCTCATCTGTAATCTCAAAGTCAGTAATACTAAAAAAATTTTGTTAGTCATCCAAATGAAATAGACTATGCTCCTCAAAATTTTCATCCCCAACATCAGTAGAGTCATTAACATTAACTTCAGTAACTCTTTCCATTGAAACCTAAATATTTCATAAAAGTAAAATAAAATTAGCATCTCCCCTAATAATAAATATTTAGAAAATCAAGATAGTGAAAATATAATCATAGAAAAAACTATAGTAATAATATAAAAACCTTTAACAAATCACATACCCTTCAATAAATGATTGAAAATTATGCTCTCTTGAATCAATGAAATAGAACCATAAAAATACCAAGTATAATCATGCTTGAATACTCATACCTTCACCAACAAACCACAAGAATTTTGTGCAAGAAAAATTGAAAACACAGTGGGAGTGTAAATCATATTTGTAAATCCTAAACCCAAGTTTTTGCATTAAAAGAGCAACAGTCTTTACATATTAATACTTGTTATTTCACTTTTTTCAAGGACATTCAAAACATTCTAAATGCACGATACATATGATCATCGTAAACAATACATCAAATTCCATGGGAAAAGAAAGAATAATTTGCTTAAGACAAGTATAGGCTTAAGTGCAAAAAATTATGTGCATGAAAATAGTTCATGAAAAATTAATCATAAATAAAGGAAGCATCACTCAAAGTTTTAGTTTGGCACTTTGGCTACAACATTAATACATTTTCATTAGTCGATTGAATAGGCCATATGCTAAATAAGAGAATTAAAAAAGTTTCAAGTATACTTTCAAGAAGAGAGTGAAAAAAAAAAATAAAAACTTGTGGTCTTGCTTTGGCTAACTTGAAATCCTGAAGGATAAATTAAATAAACTTAATATGCTAGCGTTGCTTTGAAATCAGCTTAAGGGCTAAGCTCTATCAAAAGGGTCAATGCAGATATAACAACCCTAAATATAATGCAATCCCTTCACATCTTCATATATCACACAATCTCTTAACATCTTCATACATCACGCCATAATCAGCAATGAGCCAATGCTTAATATAGTAGTAACATAATTAATAACAGTAAAAAAACCTATTCAAGAAGATGAGTTAAGTGACTAAATTCAGCAATGTTAAGTATCAATGCCCATTAGAGGTGTAATTAAATCAACAGCTCAATATCAGATCTAAAAGGCATTGCCCATAGGCCATAGCTATTACAATTGAAAAAAAAGAGGCTAAATAATATGAAATTAACCCATATAAGGCTCCGGTCCTCCATCATCTACCAGATCACCACAACTAAAATATAAGCACATTACTTCAACAATAAAATCAACCAATGCATATCTAATATGAAATGCATAAAACCACTTGCCCTCAATTTTATGGTTTCACAGGTAAAAACCCCTTTAACGGCAACTTTTCATTTTTTTTTTTTTGAAAAAACTATGAAGAAATCAACTTAACACATAAAAGAGAACTTCAATCAGAGCCAAAGTTACCAAACCGATTTGGTTTAGGGTTTAACCCTAAATAGAACCAAATGTTGCTGCTCCTAAAGCGAACTTCATACCAACAGGCAACAAGTAACAATCGTAAACTCCGAAGTCCAAACCATATTCATACAATCATACCAATCTGATTTATCATAAATAGGAAACATAATATTACCAATCATTTATGCAAGGAAGAAATAAAGAATAAACCAAAGATACCAAACCAAACCACCAAAGTTTGCCTATCCATATTCCAGACACTCGAGTCTCGACTCTTGAGCAAGATTTCCATATCTCGGCAAGAGTAATCGCTTTAATTTTGAAAAGTTGTTCTAGAAGTTTATATAATCGGTGGAGCACGAAGAAGAAAGGAGGAGTTTGGCTATCGTGAATCGCTTTTACCAATTTCTGGAGGACGGCTACAGTGTAAGAACAATGGAGAGTGAAAGCCGCTGCATGTCCACTTCTCATTTTAGGGCTTAATACCGAACCAAACAGGAAGTAGAGGAGACAGGAATAGGAATAGGCGAAAATGAAATAGTGTTTAAACCCTAAACGACTAGGCTGTTAGGCTTTCGAGTCGAGCCAGGGAAAACTCAAACTCACGCTCTTATAATATACAAGCTCAATCACCGGAGCTTGAGCTTCGAGCTCAGTTCTAACTCGAAACTCGATAAGCAAAACTCGTGAGTTTGATAATGAGTCGAGTTCGAGTCAGCTTAGCTCACTTACACCCCTAGGAGAGAACAAGAGAGAGAAGGGGTGATGGCTACAGGGTGTGAATAGGGGATTTAGGGCAGTGGGTGTTTTTTTTTAAATTTTTTTTCGATTAGGTATTAACCGATATTTATATAGATCTCCATTTTTTTTAGTGATAAAATTCATCATAATTTGAATTTTTGTGGCAATATCATCACATAGATAATATGAAGGTCAATTTTGAGTTATTCCAATATTTCGGACGTAACGATGCATTCTGTTTTGCGATCAGAGATTGTTTGGTTCAATTAAATGACAAATCAGATCAATTTTAGCTCAAAGTTTGTGTTGCTGCATCTGGTCGCTCGATATTCGTGCAGACTCATCCAAATCAAGCGCAGACAGTCTCCTTTGATATTTTTCACCATTTCAACACTAATGACACGATCAATTT